>JAVDPK010000511.1:660903-672334 GCA_034780415.1 Cichlasoma orientale | reverse complement strand
GTCAGCTGGGATAGGCTCCAGCCCCCCCGCGACCCTGAAAAGGATAAGCGGAAGCGAATGGATGGATGGATGGATGGCATTATAATTGAGGCTTTAAATACAAAAAGACCACTGAATACAGCAGCGGTCCTGTCCGATTTCCTTATTTCATACACAGACCAATACAGAGAGAGTTTTTATGAGAAGCCATGAGTGTGTTTTTAATTTTAAATGAGTGTGAGTCACATGCGAAACATCTGGTTGTGGTTTGGATTTTCTTTTTTCCCTCTACAGTCTGAACAGTTAACATGATTTCTGCAGGATCGCCGCGTTTGGCAATGCAATTAGTTCTTCTCCACCTACACACAAAACTAACTGACTTAGAGCGTCCCATTGTGCACCGTAGCAGTGCTGCAGAGCAGAGTGAAGCTCACGTTGTATAGCGGTTGTGTGTATTGTTTGGGCTGAAAGCAAGTGTATGTGTGAGGGGTGGGGTAGGGAGGCGGAGGGAAGGATGGCTTGTCCCTGCTCTCCCATCAAACTGACAGATGATGCACTGAACTGCATCTTGATACGCACCCGCAGGAACACCTGTGGGAGAACGAGACAAATGTTCATTTCAGAGCGATCAAAGCGAGGTGACGCCGGTTAAAAGAAGTCTTAACTGTGTGCGACGTTCTCGTGGGATTTGTCATCTGTCGGCTGTGAGCTGCCTTTTAATCAAATAGGACTGTGTGCCATGCGCATGGGTGTAGTGATTTCTGATCTTTGCACAGAAGAACGGAATTACCAGATTGGTTTGGTCTTTGGGGGGGGGATGCCGCCTGTCCTGTTTCAATTTCAAAGCGCCCAAAGGTGAACGTGTAGCTTTCAAGGAGGGAGTCCTTTAAGTTCATCGACCCTCGCCGCTGCCAAGGCATCGAGCTGAAAAAACGTGTCAACACAGAGAGCACTGACTAAACATCGTGGAGACGTAGCCTGGAGCTGAGATGGCTTTTAGTTTCCATTTCGATTGTCTTTGCAACAATACTAAGGCAGATAATTAGGCCTTCTGCTGCTGCTTGTAGCACCAACCTTACTAATGATGACAAAATGTACAAATTAGTATCACTTGAATTTGAATTTGAATTTATAATTTCTAAATCTGTTTCATCTTTGAAAGGAAGGAAAATGGTTCACTAATCAGATTTTTCTTCGCTCTGGTTGTTTCACGTGCAGCACGCTGCCAGGATGTGACTAATCAAAGCGGTGATGGTTATCGTTACCTGAAATTCAGTTAAAACTATGTAAGTGAATTAAGGTAATTTCTGAAGTCGTGTTATTACTTCTGCCAAGGAGGGCTGTGTATTTGTAGGATAACTCAAAGTTATGAAGGGGTGTTCAGAGCTGAAGCTAGAAGGGTTTCATTTTTGGAGTCAGTCTGGATCGGGATTTTGGAATTTTTGGAAGTATTCTTCAGTAGTGTGGACTTTTTGTGTCATAGGTTCACAAATATATACCACATTAAAATAAAAAAAAAACCTGATAGACACTGTCTTTATGTTCTTAAGAAAATATCACAAATAGATTGTTGTGGAGCAGAGTGCAGTCTGCTGGGACGGATAAAATCAGAAATCGACTTTCAGTACTTGCGCTCCTGTGACAGCAGAGATAACGCTGCGAAGGGGGGACGATCCAGATCGTGTCCGCTGCAACTTTTCATTATGTCACAGGCACCTGTTTGAACATGAAAACCAGAACCAACGAAAAGGATTCAGAGCATCGCTTTTACAGGAGACTCCCAGAGCAATCGTAGAAACACTCCTGCTGTCAGCCACATGCTCGTCATCTGCATCAGAATTCCCTACAAAGGTGAGAACAGCAGCATCTTATGTGGACTTGATGCAGTCTGCGACGTTCTGCAGTCGCAAACTCGTGGTATGAAGGGCGTCTGTGAAGATTATTGGCAGCAGCATTTATACATGCAAGTAAATGAAGGGCATTTTCCATCCTTCTTTTTCAATGAGCTCTCTCAGTGATGACACACTTCATAATTCAAAGTGTGAATGTTTTGAATCAAGGTGCCAGCAGCAGCGTTGTAGTACAATAGTAGTGACACAGCGTGAGTCAAATGTGAGCACAAAGATAGCCCAGGTAGTGTTTTCCCTAGAAATGAAGTAAAAGTGCAGCATGACTGCTTCACACTTTAGTTTAACAATAACCAAATGATTTAACCTTTTAACCCGTCAGGAGCTGCACAATATCGTCACATAATAAATCTGAAAAATACTTCCCGCCTGGGATGCTTTTTAAACAGCTGCTTAAAGCCTTGCTTTTCCACCGTGTAACCACATCTGTAATTTCTATCTACAATTTGCTCTTTCTGTCATATGCAGTGCAGTTAGCGAGCGCTCCAGTGACGGGCGGTGGAGCGATTTGTTTACATTTAGGTCGCACGTCACCAGTTGCTAATATCTCCTCATTTATAGCCTGGTTTTACTCAACGGTGTGTTTTTTGCTTCCAGTGGTGAAACAAGTTTGTTGTTTCCACCTCTAGCAGGAACAGTTTTCTTGCATATTTTGCAAATGGATGTTTTCAAAGTAGCTTCCTTTTTCGGTGCTAAATCGGAGGCTGATGCGCTGCTCTTGCTCTCAGACATACCAGGCTTGTCTCGTTGCGTGCACTAGGGAATGTAAACGCATAACATTGCTATAGCAGTGATATAGCTATATGACATTTTTATATCATGTAAAAATTTATACTGGTATTGTTGCAGACTGTGTGATATGATGCAGCACTAGTGCCTTGTTTGTTGGCTTTGCAGCTGATGGTGTAGCTGCAGTAATGGGCTTGTTTAGGTGATGTTCATAATTATTCTATAAAGTAGTAATTATCCACAAATCATGCTGTGGTGTGGAGGGAGCTTTCAGCCTTGGCGGATGTATGGAGTTACTATGTTGCAGTGTGGAATGCCAATATGCCATAAAGCCAGACTTTTTAAGAGCCTTCAGTTTGCAGAGATGAGCAGCGGTTCTGAGTGAGAATTAAAGGCACAACCTGTATTTTTTTTTAAAGCTTTTATTGATACCCTGTGAAGAGTTTGGCTTTCAAATGGAAAAAAAAAAGAAGAATTTTGATCTTCTTGGCTTGAAAAAGATGAAATGAGGTCATGAGTTTAATGGAGAAATCAATGTAAAGAAACTTTAAATGGCATCAGAAAACCTTTGCGATTAAACTAATTCTTGTAATTAAACCCATGAGATTATTCAATCTTAAAGTGAATCAGGTATGAATGCTGGGTTCAATGCCGCCTTTGAGCTTTTGTTCATATTTCTTCACAGAATGTGATTTTACACTCTGCACTGTGGTTCTCCATCACTCTCTGAGCTCAGGGAAGCTTTTGCTGTCACCTGGGATGTCCATATAAAGGTATATTAGAGGTTTACTAGTGTGTGTGTGTGTGTGTGGTGGGGGTAGGCAGAGAATAATATAAGTAAGCTTGAGTGGATTTTAGAAGGGGGGGGGGGGGGGAAGCTAATAAGGTTAAAAAATGACAGGTTTTGTTGCAGCCAGGCCAGAATTCAAAGCAACCTGTTTCTTTAAACCCATAAAGGAAGAAGAGCAGAAAGCGGGTGATCCATCCTTCCTCAGGTTGTGTTGAGCTCACAGTTAATATCTGTAAGTGCCTGCAGCGTAAAAATAGAAACATTTGAAGGAGGGGAGGCCGTGGCCCGGTGGAAGACGGTGTTGGAGTAATTACGCTTGTCAGTCACGTTTCAGTCTTCATCACGCACAGGAACACATTGTGTGTGTTTCTCTGTGTCTGTGTGTGTGTTTGGCAGGCCGTGTCTTGGTGGGCAGGAGACCTGAGTGGAGCTAATTCTGCAACTGTGTGGGCGGCCATGTGTCAGCGTGAAGTGCCGTTATGTTGAGTAGGTGCAGTGTGCGTTTGTGTGAAGAAAATGTGCTAGGTGGTCACTTTTGTTTCTATATGCACACACACAGTGCATGCTATTCCTGTGAGGACAGTGGATGATGCAAAGCTTTTAGACCTAAGCATTAAGGCTCATCAGTCTGTATAATAGCATAATAATACATTATAACCTTGTAATAACATGCAATGTGACTTTAATAAAGTGACATTATGGCCACACACTCATACGCAGTCAAACTGATGAAAGGAAAAGGATTGGAAGGGAAGAAGTTTAATGTGCAACAGAGCAAATGAGTATAAAGTTTGCCTGAAGGTGCTGCAGAGATTAATTGAAATGTTTATCAAAAGAAAAAAGAGGTTAATAAGAATAAATGGTCTAAGGCAATGTAGACAAAACTAATAAACAGTGAGGGAGTTGCTGATAGAAAGCAGAAGATCTTTTGTTAGTAAGGGCTTCGTTATTGTAAGCATTAAAATGGCAATAACCAGAAATCTTCCTCGTGCAGCTCTGTCGTCTCTGTCATAAGCCCCTCCCACCAGCATTAGAACAGCACCTGTATCGTATGTGCTAAAATAGCAAAGGCAAAAGCCAACAAGCAGACTTTTGGCCTCATGTGAAACCATCCTGTCTAATTTATTCAACCACCACACCTTATTTCGATCGCTACACAATAAAATGATCAATTTTCAATTTTCCTTTCCCACAAAGATGTGGGTGAACGTGAAAGAGAGCATAAACGTGGTGTGTGCGATCCATCCTTCAGTATGTCCAGATTTACACAATGTCACACAAATTATTAAAGGAAGTGCTGATTGCATGTTGCAAGTCAGCAAGCTACTCGCCATACTGCGGGTGTTTTCCATACACAGACTCTTCATATACACTGTAGTGTGTTTGCATGCCTAAAGTGACGGCCAAGACGTTTTGCCAGACAAGTTTTGTAACAATCACACAGCACAAACTTGCTTAGAAGGTAAAATAAAGCTAAGCATTTTTTTTAGAGTTTATTCTAGGTGTGTGTGTGAGTGTGTGTGTGTGTGTGTGTGTGTGTGTAATCTGAGTTTCTAACCACCAAATGCTGAATAACTTCATTATAAATAAATGTTTTAAAGGCTTTTATCTCCCTCTCATGCCGTCTTTCAACATTTAGCTTGATGACACATCTGTCACTAACATCAATAACTGTAATCGTATCTATTGATTGGCTAATATCACTAAAAATAAAATTTTCAGTTGTACCCCAAAAACAGGTGATCTGGTTTTGCTTGTTTTATGTCCTTTCTGACAGTCTCTTTGTTGTTGTGCTTTTTTTCAGATCTCACAACAGGTAAAAAATATAGTGGTTGAAAAAAAAGTAGCCCAACCATCGTCTAAGTGCTTAAATCACGTCCTACTCCACAAACGACTGTGTAGAAATGAAAAATGACTGCAACTTAAAGGTGTTGCTGTCAGATTGGTTAGCAAGTCTTTAAGCAGGCACGCGCGCACATCGATGCCGTGTATGAGAACTCATCTGCTTAATGCTGCCCTCGAAGCCACAAGAGTCCATTTGAGAATTAATAGGTTGACATTATACATTCCCTAACCTCTCAGACTAAACAATCTGTTTGCCACAGTGAAGTGTTTCCACTTAAAGACACTCAGAACATATTTAGCATGTCTTCAATGACAGGAAAATACTGCCTTCTTCTATTACAGACACATGGGCACCCATCCGCAAGGCTGGATTTACCTCTTGCAGCTTTTGTGTTTCCATTTTAAAGTCGTGCATCAGCTGCGGGTGGTTACTGTGTGACCACTTCACGCTAGTGGACACAGTTTTTGTTGTTTTAAAGTAGAAATATGAGCTTTTGATTGTGGATTGTAGCTCACAGCTAGTTACTAGGGGGACGAATGTTGATGACAGACTGGGGGGATCAAAGCAAGAAGAAAAAATGACTTCAGATTCTGCTTTGCTTTAAAACTGCTGTTGTAAATGGGGTCTAGCATTCATCTTTCCATGCAGCAGATATTGCTCTGCTAATGGCTTATAATTTGGTTTTCAGCATATGTATGAGGCACATTTTGCATGCAGATCGCGCACTTCAAAACATTTATAGCTCTCTCAATCTCCATTTTAGACGGCCTTCTTATATAAGAAGCTGTGAGCATTGTTGCAGATGTTACATCCATGTCTTCCTAAGCGCTCTGCAGGGTGGGGAATGCACTGTGATGAACAAATAATTTCTTTGCACTTGCACTCAGTGGAAAGGAGCTCTGCTGTGCTTCTTTGATCAAAGCCGAGAGTCGGGGTGGTGCAGCTCTGGTGGGTGTTTCTGCGGCGGAGAAGGGGAAGAAAACCGCAGGCGTTCGCTCGGCTTCATGTTGATATTTTTCTGTCTGTTTAGTATGTGGCTGCCCTGTTTTGGCAGTTCACTTCATTTGGATCTCCTTTTTACTCATTCTCTGTTGTCAGTTGCTGATTTTTTTTCACCCTTAATTTGTTTTTTTGTAAGTGCAACTTTTACGTTATAGAGGGCAGCAGGAAGGGAAATGAGTTAGCGTTTCGTGCTTCTGCTTCCTTTAAAGTCAGTGGGTTCTTTTTAATAGCTCTCTGAATAGATGCCTAAAATAAAGTCTGTTTGTAACACAGTCTAGACATTTTCATGCTGCCGACTTGTGAAACTGCTACATCTCCCAGATAAGGCAGCTGGTAAAAAGTGCAGCCTGACCGATATATTGGCCAAAAATATTTGTGCAATATTTGGCAGAGTATTTCAGAAACTGCTGATCTACTGTGATTTTCACACACAGCCATCTCTCGGGTTTATAGAGAATGGACAGAAGAGCTCGCTGCAACCAATGTATGCAGACGAGCATCTCTGTATGCACAGCGTGCTGAGCAGCAGAACGCCACACCAGGCGCCACTCATGTCAGCTAAGAATGGGTCTCGAATATAAAGGGAATGCATCTGTTTCCGTACTTGTTGTAAATTTATGCATTTTCTTGTTATTTCTGATCACTTGATCGTCAAAATCAGTGAATCAGTGCCACAAAGAATTAAGGCAGCTCTGAAAGCAAACGGGGCTCCAACTTGTTAATAGCGAGGCGTACCTAATGAAATGGCCGGTGAGTGTAATTTTGTTTGGCCACAGTTCAGTGTTAAGATCTTCTCATGATATTATGGGATTATAAAATGCCAGCAGTATGTAATCTCCTTGATAGTTGCCAATCACTTTCTTATTGATCCCCCTTTGCCTGCCAATAGTCGGTGTGATTTACCCCCCCCCCCCCCCGCCTCCGAGCATATTTGAGAATTAACTGGCAAAAGAGCAGGGAGGAGATGCAAATCCTGCTGACGAGCCATTTCCCGCAGCACAATTGTTAAAGCCATTAGGAAATGGTAGTGTTTCTGTTGCTGTTGACAAATGTGTTTGACTGAGCTCTTTTTAAAGTGCAAATATTGTTACGGTAGTGATTAATAAAAGCTCTTTGATGTCTGTTCTCGAGTACACAAACGTGCGTCTGCAGATAGAGGTTTGGATTTTATGCACAAAGGTTTAAAATAATCAGCCGTGCCGTCTTTAGAAACATTAAAACCCTGTGTGACAGATTCTCTGATATTTTCAGGCTGGATGGAGGAAAATTGACTGGAAATAGTGATTTTTGTCTCATGATTGAATTGATTAGTCCATAAAGTCTTGAGTAATGCTTTGTCCACAAAGAGCCCTGCTTAAAGCAGTGTAATGTCTAACTTAAGTAACAAAGCCATGCAAGTTCATCATGCGTTATGAGCCTCATTCACATACATTTCTTTCAGTTTCGATACCTTCCGATCTTTCTTTGTTTTCTCCAAGCTGCATTCTCTTTAAAAAAAAAAAAAAAAAAAAATCATGATATTGGATCCCTCTTGAAAACTGCTGGTTTCACGTATCACCTGAAAGTGACAAAAGCCCACATAACAGATTGTGAGCCATATGCACAGCCTGCATTTTCCATACTGAGCATTTAAAATATTCTTGATGACTCAAGTTTATATTGGTGGGATATTTGATTTATTGTCTTAGCTTTTACTGGTTTTAAGTAGCAAAACTTCGTTTGGTGGTTGATCTGCTGCAGCCTCGTGCTCCCAAAGGTGAAAACCTCTCTGTGGGCCGAGACTGTGGCCTTGCAGGTCGGTATCGGTGTATCAGCAGTGCTCTGACACGAGAGCCCAGACTTTGCTCTGAGGCGCTATTCATCATATCAAAGGTCTGCAATGTGGTTTAGCTGCAAAAGCAAGACTGCCCGGAGGGGGTCAGTGCTAAAGGCCTCCATTCTGCTGACTGAACAGGGGATAAGGCTTCATACTCCGTGTGTGTGTGTGTGTGTGTGTGTGTGTGTGTGTGTGTGTGCGCGCGCTTGCTCAACATGCAGCGTGTGAGGCAGAAGAAGACAGCTCTGGATATGAACTGACGCAGGCAGATTGTTCCCTGGATGGCTGTGGTCAACATAAATCTCCAGCTCTCCTGATGGAAGGGGACAAGACTCTGAGCAGGGATCAATTTTCAGACAGCAGGATTCCCTGGGTGCTCGATGGAGAGAGGGGTTCATGGAAAAAATGCATCTTGTGAGGGATTGAGCGGTGACGGCTCCTTCATGATGCAGTTTTCATCAGAAAGGAACTAATCAATTAGAATACTGGGATATATCCATCGTTAAAGCAGTGATGTCTGAATAAGCTGCTCCGTGGTTTTCTCAAAACTTGAAATCAGCCGTCACCTCGGTGTGCTCTGCATGTTGTCGCACGCACGCACGCGCGCACACACACACTCACACACGTTCGTTCTGCTTTCAAAGGAAACTTCATGACTCACCTTAAGTGTGAATTTAACACAGTGTTTTAATATCTCTATTTAGGGCAGCTTGTAAAAACTTCATCCTGCTGCATAAACATTATTCAACATCCCTCATTTCATTTATTAGCCAGAGCCTGACCTGATGTCCGTGCCTCCAGCCCATACGGTCGTATTGGTTTGTTTTGAGCTCCTTCAGATTAACAAACAGACGCAGGCAGCATAAAACAAAAACTGGATGAGGGTTACCATTCATCATCCATCGTGGTCTCAACAAAAAGGTGCTCTTTGCATTCATTTGCTGCTCTCACGCATTCATCGCCCCCCCCTCAACTCTGCTCTCCTGCCATCGCCCCTCTGACACACTCGTATTAATTACGACCCAGTTTCTTGAAAGCTGGGAACCAATCAGAATGACCGTCGTGCAAATGGAAAAAGAGGCTGGAAATGTCTGAAAAAAGGGAGTTGGCCAGCTGTCCACTATGTTTCAACACTGTCAACAAAAAATAACCAAAAGATTACATCACGATTTAAAAAAACAGACTTTAAGTAGATATGTTTAACGAATCTGTTTGGTCCTAGGGAACGGTGATGGATATTGTTACCTTTTATTTAAATAATGGTGCAGATTAGTAACAGGTGTAGATAGACAAGCTGCTGATATGATATTACAGAAGA
The DNA here is from genome assembly GCA_034780415.1 of Cichlasoma orientale. Classification (NCBI taxonomy): domain Eukaryota; kingdom Metazoa; phylum Chordata; class Actinopteri; order Cichliformes; family Cichlidae; genus Cichlasoma; species Cichlasoma orientale. The sequence goes on along the minus strand of JAVDPK010000511.1, from coordinate 662,947 downwards.
AAAGAAGGAGCAGTGCTTGTGTTTGAAATTGCAGCAGGAAGCTGCAAACACATATGCTTTTCCTTATTTCCTGTCATATACATGCATACCGTTGCCGTGGTGTCTGCGGCTCATATTATACATGGCCAGAGTGTCCAGTAGTGAGGTCAGCGTATGTAAAAGTAATTTCTAATATCCAGCTGATATTGCTCACAGGGAGGATGGACTTGAAGGGATGGGAGCTAAAATGTGGTGAACTAAGGCGATGCATCACAGCCCAAAATAGGATGAATTAGCATTATTATGAACTGCGGACCTTGCAGAGATATTCTAGTTGAGTCCATTAATACAAATATGGAGCTGGAAATGAGGATAATAGGTCTACTTAGGTCTGCGGATCAATACTGCAGCTTCTGTAATGGTGGGTGGATGGTTTTTACACAGGGTGAATGTCAGGGAAAAGAGGGTGATACAGGGGCGGTTCTGAACATGAAAACAAGACAAAGACATCTTCTCTTACCTCAGGCCTCTGTACACAAACATGAAAAGGTCAGCCATAGCCACCCAGTCTGTGCTGAACTGCAGAACCAGAACAAAGTGTTAAGCAGAGCCGACGGGCCGGTTTCTTGAATGTCATACGCGATCCTTTCCGGCCACAGGAAATGAAATGTCTTCCTCTGTGTGTCTGACCGGCTTTGCATCTTCCAGCCGGTGATGAGGGATTCAATTACCCAGTGATTGAATGTGATTCATTAATCACAAAGGAGAAAATGTGGGGTTTAATTTCCACGCCTGGGGCTGTGGGTTCTGCTCAAGATGACCGTGCTAATTGCTACCGTGAGTAATTTGGAATCGAGCTTGCCGGCTTCACGGCGCTGAAAGCAGCCGTTAATGTAAATGAAGTTCTGGAGAGAGATGTGGTAAATAATATCCCGCAAGAGTCGCTGCGTGGGAGCCGAGAGGTGTAAAGGGTGTTGTGTGTAATTATGGCAGCTCCCTTTTTGCCTTATTCATGTCCCACCCCAGCTTATTGTCTTATACTCTCCCACATCCTGAAAAGTTTGTACAACAAGAATATATAAATAAAGTTTTTACCAGTAAACAAGATAATGAGACCATACAACTAAATGATGATGACACTCGCGGTGCTTCCCTGGTCTTTTTGTCTGGTTCATTACTTTCCTAACTTCCTTCTCCCTCTCTGCCTTTCCCTCCCGTGCAGGTACTTTGTGTTGGATCCGGAGCTGGGACAGCTGCAGTACTTTGTCAATGAGCAGGGGAAGAGCCAGAAGCCCCGCGGGTCCCTGCCTCTGATCGGCGCCTCGGTGACGACGAGCGATGAGGCTCCGCACATGTTCATCGTAAACGCCGTCAACGGAGAGCTGTACAAACTCAGAGGTATGTCCTCCGGCTGCCCGTATACGGCAAAGAGCAAACACTGAGGGGAGTGCGTGCGGTATACTTTGGGTTCCTGTGGAGTGGCGCGTACATACTGGGGCTGGTGTGATGAACTGCAGGTTACTGATAGCTCATAAATTCAAACTGCAGTGTTTGTCTTTAAAGAGCATTGGCTTTTCACCCCATTGTGTCAGATTTACTTCACTGTTTTGGTTCACTCTGATTGGTCTTAGCATTATTTTTAGCAATAACAGGTGGTTGATGTTTTCGGCAGAACGCTTAATAGACCCTCTGAACACTACCTGCTCACTTCCAAACGGCAGCGAGACGCAGGTGAAAATAATATGTGAGAGTCACATGCTTCATTCAGTAGTTGGAAGAGGCCATAATGTAACGTCAGAATTCCAAACTTCCCAGAACAACCGGAAGAGGTTAAGTTGTTAATTTTTCATCTACTTTTTCTAATTACAAGTAAGATCAGACAAAAAAAGTATTTACGCTGCCAAGGGCGTAAAAATTTGCGATTTTTCGGTTTTGTCACTGATTGCAGCCTTCAGGCAGCAGCTTTAAATGAAGGGTATTTTCCATCCTTAGTGCGCTATCGTCACTGATGACACAGTACTTAATTCGAAGTGTGAATCTATTGCAACAAGGTGCCAGCAGCAGC
>JAVDPK010000511.1:638151-652061 GCA_034780415.1 Cichlasoma orientale | reverse complement strand
TTCTTTTACTCCTAGTAACTTAAGCTAACCTGAGTATTTAAAAGCCTCCTCTTGATACACTGACAGAACTGACCGACGGTCTTTAAACCACTTTGAAAAGCTTTTTTTATTCTGCCATGTTGGACACGAACATTCTACCATTTTGCCACTGTTTAAATGAACATTCCGCCACGTTGCCACTTTAGACGTGAACATTCCGCCATGTTGCCATGGTGTACATGAGCATTTTTAACCTCTCTCCTCCCTGAGTGTTGTTGCTGATCCAGCAGGGTAACGTGCCATGTCCCAAAGCTCAAATTTTCTCAAACTGCTTTCTTGAAAATGAGTTCAAGACCGATTCATTCACTGTACTCAAATGGCCTCCACAGTCACCCGATCTCAGTGCAGTAGAGCACCCTGGTGATGTGGTGGAGCAGGAGATTCACACCGTGGATGTGCAGCCAACAAATCCGCAGCAACTGTGCGATGTTGTCATGTCAATATGGACCAGAATCTCTGTAGAATGCTTCCAGCACCTTGTTGACCCCAGTCATTAAAATGGCTTGTTTCAGTCAGAGGGGCTACACTAAGGTCCAGTGTAAGATGAATAACAATCATTTTGAACGGTGAATCATGGAAAGCCAGCTTATTAGAGCCCAAGAGTAAAAATGTAAATTTGTTTGAAATTAGAATAATAAGTTCCCTTTAAAGGGATCCTGAGGAGTTTTGGTTCTCCAGCTGTTTTGTTTGCCTCGGGTGGTGTGATGCACAAAAAGTTTAATATCACAACTTTATGCATTGTTTAGAAGTACACTAGCTGACAGCATTTATTTATATTATAATAACTCATGATGCATGCACACTTTACTGCTAACCCCTTTTCCCAGCTTTTATTTCCATTTGATGAAAAAGAGGCATGTCAAAAATTATTCATACCCTTTGCAAACTGTCACAGTCTATGGGAAAGTCCAAAGTCCTATACTACAAATAGTATTTGGACTATATTTCAAATAGTCACCATCCCCACTGTCAAACATGGTGGTGGGAACCTAATGATTTGGGAGTGTTTTTCAGCCAGTGGAGCAGGGAACCTCACCACAGTAAACGGCACCATGAAAAAAGAGCAGCCCGTCCAGATTCTCAACACCAACATCAAGCTTTTTTTTTTTTTTTAAAGTGATTAATCTTTAAGTTATTGCCCATTTTTCTAATTATCTCCAAAAACGAAACATCTGTGTTAATAATTAAGCCGTTAATATTTGCAGTAGGCTCTGTCAAAGTCACAAGACAGTTCACACATCACTCACATCAATAACACACTAAATCAGTGGGAAGGATGAGCCAGTCTCCCACAGCTTAGCTTCTCTATTCTTCGAGTGGAGGATGACAGATTCTGAGATCATCCTCCACTTTTAAATGAGTCCTGTACTTATTCTTCATTGCAAAGTGGAAAGTGATGATTCACAAAGGTAAATGCTACAAAAGGGGAGCAATATTTGCACGACCTCAGCAGTGCAAAAGCAGGAGTGAGGGAGAGCTAAAGGTTTGCATGACTAACCTGCTGGAAACGGGCCTTCAGTGTCCTATCACAAGCTCTTTCTAACAGCTGCTCTTCTGCTTTACCTGTCAGGCCATTTGCTGTTGCAGCAGGTGCAGAAGGATCGCGCGCCCAGTCCGAGGCATCAGAGTTCACATCAGAGAAGGATGAGCTGAAGTGCTTGCTCGCTGTAGCCACAGGCAGCTTGCTTGTGTGGAGGAACTGACTGAGGCTATTCAGTCTTGTGTCCTCCTTCTCCACGGGTCTGTTTTCTTCATAAAGGCAGTGATTTTTGTTGCTGACTTCAGGGATAGACGCGTACCCTCCTTGGATGGAGAAGTTGAGGCTATTTAGTATTTGGAAAATATCGGCAAGATTTGCCAACTTGGCCACACTCTAGTGGGTCAAAAAACTGTAATAAAACAAAAAAAAACAATTGTGCGTTGGTGGTTTTTCCTCTCTCGTAAACACCGTCATTTCTCTGCGTAGCTCAAACACCTGCTGTAAAAGTTTACCACGAGAGAGCCGTCACACAGCAGTGCATTAAATCCAGGATTCATATCCCTGCAGAGTTATCCAAACAGCCGTGATTGCAGTGCCCTCGACTTTACAAAATTAACCACAATCACAGCTGTGTTCAAAACACAGTGAAGATCCATGTCTTCCATGTCTTTGGCAGCAAGTGCTTGCTGCTGCAGCATACAATGAGTAGTCATAATACTGCACAGTATCTCCACTCTTACTGGAGGCCAAGGTAATGCCATCCAGAGTAAGTATCTGGTTAGACACCATGTCTCTAAGATTTTTGGGGCCGAGTACAATAACTTCAGTTTTATCTGAATTTAGAAGCAGGAAATTTTAGGTCATCCAGGCCTTTATGTCTTTAAGACATTCCTGCAGTTTAACTAATTGATGTGTGTCATCTGGCTTCATGGATAATAACAAAAACAAGTGATGTGGGACAGATTTCTGATATGTCACAATCATATCACAGTCTTTATTGGCCCCAGGCTAATGTTTACTCAGGATTTTTATTTGTTTGTTTTTGTTTTGGCATAGTGGTCCCCATATGTAGTTATGCACTTTTTTTTTTAATGAGACACCTTAAGTTGTTTAATTTATTGCGAGCTATTTTGTGGACCCCCAGGCTATGGCTTATGGACCCCTAGGGGTCCAGGGACCCCAGTTTGAGAAAGTCTGGCCAAAGAGGTTTCAGCTATGTTTTAAAAGTATTATAGGATTTAAAGACATTTTACTTAATAATATAAAGTTACTTTTAAGTTCTTTCTTTTATTTGAATAAAGCAAAAACAGAAGTGCAGAGTGAAATCTGACCTGCATTCATCAAAGCTTTTTTCCTCCTCTGTTTGTGCTCCAGCTAGAGTTGACCTGCAGTCTGAAGTTTTTTTTTAATCAGTTGCATCACATATATTCTTTAATTAGTCAGTGAAATGAGATCAGATGGATAATATTTTCCATTCTGCCCTGGAAGAGGTCAACACAAGCAGGCAGTCAGCGTCTTCTTGAACTGGAGGCTGCAGGTCGCTGCATTAGTCAGCAAATCTAAGCCTCAGTTGGCTGTTTGTGTTCGGATAGCAGGGTGGATTGTCTCTGTGCCGAGGGGAAAACCACATGCACGCAGAGGGTATCAAGCCACTTCCTGTGCTGTTCGCAAACTGGCCGAACAAATTGCTGGTGTTTCTTGAATACTGAATGTTCAATTTGGCATAGACGGGAAAATGGAGAGGTTCGAATGTGATACCAGCCCTCAGGACATCATTCATAAAGCAACATGATCAAATATTCAGGAACACAGTCAGCAAGTTCAGCGATCATTTGGAAGCAAATGAGATTACTGGCATCCAGCAGGTTGACCTCATTGATGCCTCTCATGCAGCCCTCATCGTCCTTTGGCAAACTTTATAGCTTAAAGCAGTCACTTGTTAATTCCATCTCAAACCCTGATCTGGACCCTCAATTGTTTTACTCTCTACAGCCAGTATTGCAAGAAATGGTTTGATATTTTTGGGGAAATTTACTCACTTTCTTTCTGGGCCAAGATGTATAAGAAAAAGTTGACGTGCGCCCTAAAAATGAAGCGACGCCCGCTAAGCTTAGCTTAGCAAATAGCCTGGAAAACAAAGAGCATGACTCTGCATGGCTATACGCATCAGCACCATTAATTAACATGTTTGATCCATACAAATCAAAAGTGATGCGTAATGGGGTCGTGTGGGGATGTGTGTGTGTGTGTGTGTGGCATCCTCATGGAGGCTACCTTCCAGTTCGCTGTGCAGAACCACAGCTGGATAATTAAACCTATGAAATATGTTAATTAGTGCGCTTTTAACGGGCCGATTTTGTTACCTTCGCACAGAGCGATACTCATCTTCACTCTTTGCGCTCAGCTAGGCTAACTGTCGGCTGGCTCTTTTATTCTGTTGTTTACAAAGTTTGTTTTTGTGGCATGCAGACTTGCTTCTGTCTTTTGGGGGTTAATGTTTTGGTTAAACTTGCTTAAGAGTTTGGATCTGTGGGTTGTTTAAAAAAAAATAAACTAACTTGCATACGTTGCTTTTTTGAAACACTGTAAAGTGTGTGTGGGTTCTCTCTCTGCCTCATTTCTGGTGTCAAAACATTGCTCACTGTTGTTTCACTTTGACTCAGTCTGACTGTCATGAAGGAGCTAAAAATATTTACACGAGAGTGCAGCAGATAAGCCTGCACTCATTTGTTAATAATTAACTCAGTGTTGTAAATGTTATTTATTAAGGGAAAAGTACGCCAGTCTCTGGTTTTCAAATCTTGCTTCCGTGGACTTTCTTGTAATTATTTTTTTTTAAAGTGGTCTTGATTGATAGTTCTCCAGACTTTCTGAAGGTTTTTCAAAGTTTTTTTCTTTGGCTCCTTTTTCACTCATTTTCAGTCCAGTCCTGGTACCTGAACATCTTCAGAGGAATGCGTTTTTATTTGTTAAGCCTCTAACACTGACCTGTGAATCATTCAGGCATTATAGAAGGCACCTAACTCAAGGGGTGACCCAGTGTTGTCTACACATAACAGAAAACTTTTAGCAAACAGCCTAACCTAAATTGTGTCTGTCCAACTCCATATTTTTATCATTAGGAGGATCGCAGTTTTACTTCCTGTCCCTTTTCATCAAGCTCGCTTCTGATTAGCTGCCAATCACAAACAAAGCGTGAACAGCAGGTGGGTGGGGCTGCTGCGCTCGCTGACAGGTGTGAGCCCGAGAGGACCGTACTGAGGATTTCCACTCGCACGGACATCGTGCAGATCCGAGAGCAGAAGTAAATTGGTGGATGTGAACACTTTAAGGCTTTCTCATAACTGCATTTTTATCTGCACCCGGATGCACTAATCTATCGGCCATGTCGGCAGTGTTCAAATAAATAAAGTTTGGTTGCAGGAGGTCGAGGGCTTGGATATTATTAATTAGTTTTTGTTCTGTGTGTGTTTGTGTGTGCGTGTTTCTGTAGCCTCTGATGCCAAGGAGCAGCAGTTTTGGATGAGCCAGCTCCAAGCGTGTGCCAGACGTCACTCTGACAGCAGTGCCAAGGTAAAACACACACACACAGCACACACACACACACACACACACACACACACACACACACACACTATTACAGAGTAACAGAGTTATAAACATGACCCTGGTCTCAGCTCTTGGCGTCTGTTGCTGTGGAAGATAAGTCAGCAGACTTCCTTGACATTTCCCTGGAGATTAATGTCCTGTTGTGTTGTGTGTGTGTGTGTGTGTGTGTGTGTGTGTGTGTGTGTGTGTTTATAAATGCAACAGTTCTCCATTTCAGACAAACTCATACTGGGTTCATGAGGATTTTTTTTTTATTTTTGCAGGAGTTGGATTTCCCTCAGGTGAAATCCTCTGTGCAGTTCTGATGTGCCTAAAGAAATTCATGCCCTGTTTCTCTCCTGCTCTGTTCTTTAGCCTGCCGGCTTTGAGGAAATGGAAAAGTGACGGATTTCTTCGCTGCCATTTTAAGTTCTGAATGGCACAAAGTCTCTTCACTCTCGTTTAACCGATCTTCCCAGGTTTCAGTCTAACATTGTTTCCTCATTTTCTTCTTCTCCTGTCATTCTCCTCTTGTTGACCTGCTGAAAGAAGTCTTACAGAAGCTGTTCGTGCAAAGGGCACCAGATCAATAAGTGGAAATCTGCCGCCCAAACAATCAAGTTATGTACGGATTAAACGTGTCCAAATCTTTACGTCTCGTTCCTGCTATGTGTAACTGCCGTACCATTTACTGACAAAAGCGTTAGCTTGCTAATATCTTTAGAGTGAAGTGACTGAAACTTAAATCTTAAGGGTACAGAGCACAACTGCGATCACCCACTTTCATTAAGGGCTCCGTTTCCAGCAGTGAATTTCCCATTTTCTCCGTTGATGTTTCAGAAAATCCTTATATAAAGAGTTTTAAGCCTTGAACCAAGCCAGCTAGCTGTGAGAAGACTCGTGAGCATAAAAAGATTTTATTGGGATCAAAAAAGATAAAAGGGAGGGGGGGGGGCAAAGGTACAAGACTGTGTAGATAATTACTTTTAACGCTGAAAGAACTCCCATAAGGCATTGCAGATCCCAGATTCCACACTTGAACGTCTTCCAGCCTTCTCAAATTTCAGCCTTTTCATCATTGTAGCGTTTATGGTTAGTAATAGTGTCGTGTAATAATGGTTCTGAACAATTTTGTATTTTGTGTACTTCAGTAAAGTATCAATATGGTGCAGTGCTTCATTCCTGACTGCAATCACTGCTTAGGCGGTTCCCATTTTTACCCTAGTGTGACTAATGGGAAGGAAACCTTGTGACTAAGTGATTGCATTGAAATTTTGGCTGCTTGCAAGTAGTTGCAGCCAGAGGTTAAATGCGCAACACCCTCTGCATGCACAAAATGATGAAGAAAGAACTTCATGAAATACAAAATGATGCGATGGCTTGAAACACTTGTATCCTGTTAGATGGTGCTGATCTTGCTCTTATTGGTCATGATCATGGAGTAAGGCCCTTTGGTTGGCTGCCACATTAGAAGGTGCGGTTGGGGCCTTCCTCTCACAGTTATACTAACATCACTAATATGGTCATATTTTCATGCTTTTTATGACCATGGTTCCTACTGACTACTACTGCCGTCATAATAGTCCTGAACACAAACACTTTCATTTAGTGGTGAATTAGATCAATTAGTTCCAGGTATGACTGTTTGCAAGCCTCCTTTTAATTCTCTCTAATTTGTGCAGTACAGCCAACCAGTGACGAGAAACCTTAGGATTTTCTTCCTGTACGTCAAACATTACAGTAACCTGTGAAGTCTGAGCTGATGAGCTACTACTTCATTGATGATTTGGTTTTTGTTACCCTTCATCCTAAAACATCTGGTGGGGTACTGTTGCCGACCGGCCGGCCGGCTTTGATCTTTGTGTACGCGATAACTCGAACGATGTCACCTAATGCCAATCACAGGAAGTGACAGTATCCTCAGTGATTTACATTTATTATGATTTTTAGCAGGTCATATTCCTGGTTCTTACTTAGCCATTTGCTTTTGAATTGATATGGTGATTAAAATCCACCGCATTAAGATCCACCGAGACCTTTAATTATGTGTTCTAAAACTTGTGCTTCGTCCTAGCAGTAAAATCTTTGTGCCACCTAAAGATTTTACTGCTAGGAGTCTGTGGGGAAGCGCGGGTGGCTGACAGTACTATTAGCTGTTCTTCTCATTGATTCATCGTCATAATCCATTAAAATTTCCTCATTTTTTTTCTTTTGTTCTTTTAATTAGGTAATTTAAATTTTAATCTCAAGTTACTGAGTTGTAACTTTATCGCGAACATTTCCAAAACATTTGTATTATAACAGAAAAAACATGAAGGCCGGCTGCGTCTTGAATTTCAAAGTGTTTGTATTAGATTGGCTCTTGTACAATGAACCTATTTGACATTTTGGGGCAAGTTAATGAACTTGTATGATGATGAAACAAAGTGAAATGGATGGCATGAAACTAAGAGTAGTGAAATTTTTTTTTTTAAGTCTCAACACACCATTTGTATCTCCTTTCAGGTGATATTCAGAGGCTCGTTTCATTTTCCGGCTCTCCTTTGCTCTCGCCCCATGAATGCTTATCGGAGTGAGCAAATCTCCAGTCAAAGACCTTATTAAATGCCACGCAGATAAATGCCACATCTCTGCAGACAACAAGCCCCGTTATGCTTCCAGATGAACACCGCGCCTCCGACTTTGTAACCGGGCAGCCGATTCAAAAAGGAAACAAATAACAGGAAAAAGAAAATGAGCGAAACATAAAGAAATGTGTTGATGTGAGCGAGGAAGAAAAGATTTTCAAAAGGAAAAATGAGGGGCGTGATGCAAAACATCTTAAGACATTTCAGAGCTGACACCCTGTGCAGAGCTCGTGTTTCTGTCGTGCTGCCTTGCTGTTTAATTTATGAATATATTTAGCGCTTCCTTTGACACGTGGACTTGGTGATTTAGGTAAATATTGTACAGTAATGCACTCCTGCTGCTTTATTAATGGATGCATATGCAGCTAAGTGTCCCTGGCGGCACTGTCCTCTTCTTATCTCTGTAGGCTTATTCCTGATGGATTACTGAGTTGGGTGCATTATACCTACCTTCATCTAAAGTGTATTTTTTTTTCCAATTGTGGGTTTCGTGGATTAATGTTTGGGCAATTGCTTCTTTTGGGGTTTAGTGTGGTCGTCTAGGGATTAGGTGGCGTGTGTGTCTGTGTGTGTGTGCGCGCGCTGCCTGTATCTCTGTGGGGTGTATCCCCATTCGCCTGATCCAGTGGAGAATGAGTCTTGTTATAGAGCTTCTTGTGGAGCTCCACAGCCGGCGGTGACAGTATGAAAATCAGCAGTGCATGAACGAGAGGAATAATACAAACTGCGTCATTTCTTCTGCAAACTTTTGACTTTGAAGTTGGGCTTGTACAGTTTTTAAAACTGTGCTTTATTGTTTGTTTTTGCTGCAGCTAGCAACAGACCAGCTGATTTTGGATGCTTATATGTCTCACAAGATCATTTTGTGACTGGTCCTTGTTACAGTTTAGGTCTGAAACTTATGTTTGCTCTGGAAAAATGTGTATTCACTGACTGGCAAACTGTAGATGACCTGCAATCTTCTGGTGACCAAAGCTAGCAAAGGTTTTTGTGACCAATTTCACCTAGCAACTGCCTGCAACCTTCAGCAACCACTCACCAGTCAGGGAATGCACATTTTTCCATAGCAACTGGAGGCTGCCCAGGGGGTTACCAACTGGTTTCTAGGCCTGTGTGACGAGGGCCTTAACTATGAAATTAAACAGATTAGGTCTGTAATTAAAAATAGAACATCATTAGACACTACACACAAATGCTTTATTGCATGTAAAAATACATTTGGGATTTACATGTGAATCCAAGAGTTTTGCTGGTAAATCCAAATATATAGTTTGCTGTTAAGTGAGCAGGACTTGCAGTACAACTCATTCCTACTGAAGGCGTCACCTCCAAAACTGATCACACTGAGCATGTGCACGGGAAAACGCACATTGATGACGTCACTTGTGGTGTTATGTGTGTGTATATATATCCACTGGAAGCCTTCATGATGACGCTTTTTACAAGCAGGGAATCGGTTTGTTCATACACGTACCAAACAGTGACAGAGGACCAACCCCCGTGTTGTGCACTTCGATGCAGTGGGTATTCACAGCTTCATCAGTTTGGATTAGATGTCAGTTCCAATGACGACAGCTCCCAGATTTTGATATTTAGATGTTTTAAGTTATCCAAGTCCAGTGGGAACAGGCTCACTGGCTGCAGTCTTTAATATGTCCTTGAATTTAAGTGTTCCCAGGCCATTCCGCTGAAAAATGTAGGACACAGTGTTACATGCAGGGAACGCCACTCACAGGTTGTCAAACAAAAGTAATCTACACACACCAGCTCAACCATAACATTCTTGCTTTCACTATGACGCAAGCGGAGCTGTAAATGTACTGTACTCTACTGTGCCCAGTAGAGATTTAACCCCCACGGGAACCACAGGTTGCTAATGTGGCATCCTTTCATTGCTAACACATTGCCCAGTCCTTATCAGTCTAGATATCCAGCATGAGTTAAAAAAAATGTTGTGATTGAGATCTGAAGTGTTCCTTTAATTTTTTTCAGCAGTGTATAACCCCCCCCGCCCCCCGCCTCCGGTTTACATACTTTATATAACATGAGGGAGCTTGCAGAATCTTTTAACTAACTTTCCACAGATAAACTTCTTTCAAACTGGTGATTGGCTGAAAGCACAGTGTCTGACAGGCTGACTAGAGGTTTAAAGTTAAGCCTTCTAATCTCTTGTCCAGAAAACACTTTTAATTATAATGTTTTTGATGATGCTACAAAGACCACTGTGCAATATAATGTTTGTGAATGCCGATTTTCTAGTGTCACAGTTATAAAAGGTTTTATTTATGATGCATATCATTTTTTTTTAATCCATTCCTCCCTTTTTGGAAACGGCTGCTTTTGTTCACATTTTTTTCTTGCACTTAGTTTGCGTGTTTGGTTTCAGGTGAGGAAGCTGAAGGGCTCAGATGAACACCTGAGCGTGGAAAGAGCAGGAGGCGGCCAGGAGCTGCTGGTGAGTAAATGACGCACAAACATCACACACAAGTGCAGTTTCACCTTCAAATGCCAGACAGGAAAACTGTCTTTCCTCAGGTTTAGATTTCTGTCCAGTGCGTATGCCTCTTTGCAAAAACCCTCTTCCGTGCGACTTTCTATTAAATAAATAGTTTAACGAGTTTACAGCCTCATTATGCTGCCTGATTGCCGACTTGCTTATTCAACATGTAGCTCTTCAACACATCAAACTGCTGCACAGCTGGAGCTGGTGGGGGGGATTCCAATTACTGTGCTCGGCCATAATGAGAAAAGCAATCAAAAGATGAGAGAAAATTGGATAAGTAAGGGAAAAGTGGAAAGAGAAAAAGCTTTATCACTCTTTCCCCTTCTGCCCCGTGGAGCTGAGTAACTGTGGGGCATTTCCACGGCGGCAGCTGTTATTACTGTACGCATTGCTGTGGTCTAATCCCTCGCCGAGCCACGCTGTCTGCCTCCCAGATCGTTATCTCAACGACTCCGCTGATGAGGCAGCTGGCGGCGGAGGCACAGCTACATCTCTGATAACACACGTCTGTGACAGAAAAAGTGTGGCAGGAATGATTTATTACAGTCACAGGCCGAGGATTTATTTTCCTTGTGAGTCTTTATGGAAAAAAGTGTTGATCGATTTCAGGTTCAGTCAAAGCTGGTTTTTATTTTGAGCAGAAAATATGGTTGCATGCCACGATCCTCTTCAATAGGAGGTAGGTGCAGATAACCATGGGGGTGGACAAAATGGGAGTTAGTTATCAGTTCTGGAGTCAGCAGATCTTAGCAGATATCGCTCTCTTTACCTCCAATCGCATACATGCAGCACACGTTTTAATGAAATGAATGTAATGAAAGTGTGAGCAATGCAATGCAAACTGGAAATGGAAATACCTTGAAAGTAAAAGTTGTGTCTTACCGCTGCAACCAACAGGTTTCAGAAGGTTTGTGGTTTGTGTTTCGCTGTCGTTCGGCAGTTAGTTAGCGAGCGTTTGCGGACCAGTTAGCATCTTCCATGCACACTACAGGCAACTGAGGCATTCTCCACGCGACCAATCTCAAGGAGGTTTTTTTTATGCAGCACCCCGTTTGTGACCAATTCAATCTAGCAACAGCCAGCAACCACTCACCATCCATTTATCATGCTGGGGCCTGTAAAGTCCAATATGGAGCTCTTTGGTTTTTTGCAGTGTCTCTGAGCATTGCACGGTCCGACCTTGGGGTGATTTTGATGGGACCTCCGGTCCTGGGTTGACACACACCTGACTGCTCCAGACCATGAAACTGTCCAAACTTCTGTTTTTATAGAGGTGCTCACGCTTGCTGATGATCAATTTGTTAAATGCATTTAATTAACAGCAGCTGGCCTCCTAATTCCTACAGAAGCAGTAAGGTTGTACTTAACATACCTTTAGTACTTAGTACTTTCTTTTTCACGTGATTGTAGTTATAACAACACCAGTCAAACCTGTAGAAAACATGTGACGTTCATGCTGGTTCCGTGTTCGTTTGAGGAGTGCATTGGAAGCACTGGTGCACATATAAGTCAAATGCTTCATGTATGATTATTTCCTCACTCCTCAGCAAACAGGGTTGAAACTGCAGCGTTATCTCCCGGGCCTGTTTGCTGCAGAAGGTAAAAACTGCACCACAGAGGTCCAGTCAGACAAAGCATGAACTATAAGTCAGGTTCTTGCAGTGAATTGAATGCGCTTCTGTTTTTTTAATATGTCATTTGATTGGTAGTTATCTCTGGTGACTAAATAGTAGCGAACAGGTGGCCACACGTCTTCTCCACGTGCACAGACAACTGCAGCCTGCTTTTCTTTTTTTTTCTTTTTTTTTTTTTTAAATATGAACAACGCTGTAAATTTACCTTCATCTACATGTAAATTCATTCTGAGACCCTCACAGACATCAGCTCTCTGCCCCTCGATGTCAGCATTATAAACACAGGATCCAAGCAGTTCAGTGTGAAGTAGGCTGGCTCAGCAGGAGGGAGGTGAGCAGGAAGGCAGGAGATGGAGTGGCCCTTGCAGCATGAACCAATTTTCTTTTCCTTTTTCCTTTTCTCTGGGTTGATGAAGTTTATTAATTTCATTTTGATAAAACTGTGACATAAAACAGCTGTGGGTGACACGGTGGCGCGGTGGTTAGCGCAGTCATCGCCAATCCTGGTGTCTGTGTGGAGTTTGCATGTTCTCTGGGTACTCCAACTTCCTCCCGTAGTCTGAAGACACGCATGGGGTCAGGTTAATTAATGATCCTAAATTAAAAAGGTGAGAGTGTGAATGGTTGTTTGTCTCTCTGTGTGTTAGCCCTGTCCAGAGTGGTACCCTGCCTCTTGCCCTATGACAGCTGTGATAGGCTCCAGTTTTGTTAATACTGAAAACATATGTTTGCTGGATTATGTATTATGTCTTTACAAACCCAGGGGTGACTAAAAGTATTTGGGCAGGGCCTCCAAATTAGGGCAAAATAGTTTTGCAGAAGATAATAAGATGTCTGCAGAAGGTTGTTTTTTCTATGCAATGGGGCTGTAATGTTATCCTGACATTTATTTTACATTTTCATTAATAGCAGGAGGATTTCCCCATCATTGATGGGTCTTGTTAACCAAGACTGGATGTGGTGAAAAGGCTGCCAGCCGATGGTTACTGAGGTTGTTTCCGCTGCACTTTTACTAGATACATTTTGTTCTTCTCAGTACATTAACTCCTTCACCCCAGCTAAGCTTTATTATTGTCTCTGTTTCTGCTCAGATTCTTTTTTTTATGGGAAAACTTAATTTTGTTGGTTGTTTTGCCTGCTTAAACTATTTATACCCAGAGCCAGTCCCAACCTCCTACGAACCCTCCTAATGCTCGACCACTGAACCATGAAAACCTTTTGCCACTGCCGAAAGGATCGACCTTCTATTTATAGTATTGCTTTGTAGAACACTTGATGGTTATTATTTACCGAGGCATGTGCATCAATATGCCCAGCTAATAACCATTTAAAATGTGATATTTAATCAATTTCAATCCATTTCCTTCCATCGCGCTTTCCTCTCGAGCTGTAACTAATAATCATATTCTTATGATGAGTGCCATCAATTTATTGACCGGACTGATCACAACAGAGGTTACTGCTAGGAAGCATGCATTTCATTTCCTGTAAATAAACACATTTACATGTTTGATCAATAAATGGATATGTGTACCGCTCGCTTTTGTTAGGTGGAAAGTCGCAAACGCACACAGCCCTGAAAGTGGCTGTGATCATGCAGCACAGGCAGACAAAGAGATTCTCTGCCAAGAGAATACAAGACAGCACATCTTCTTGATGCTGATATTATTTACTGCCATCAAACTTGGAGGAGATGCAAGAAGTTTAGCTGATTGTTGCTCACGCAATTTACACACAGTTGTTTTACTTTTTCCTCCTTTTATGACCACAATTCTGCTTCCTCTACGGTATACGGCCTGCATAATGAGTGTAAAGGGCCATTTAGTCCATTTATAATTTCCTGTTATATATTATTCATGCTTTATGTTTTAAATTGTGCTGCTTTGTGTGTGGGGTGTGAAAGGGAATGGTGAGGGGACAAAACACAGCAGGATGGCACCAAGTTCACAATGATTACTGGAAAAAAGGAGCCATATGATTGGCTCAGTTCTTGTTTGTGTGTGTGTGTGGGGGGGGGGGTGTCAGCAGAATTGCTCAAA
>JAVDPK010000511.1:621962-638046 GCA_034780415.1 Cichlasoma orientale | reverse complement strand
GGGGGGGCAGCAGAATTGCTCAAAAATGTTTAAATGAAAACTTTATCAGAGGCTATTAAAATGTCTCCATAGAGAAATAGTTCTGCGAAACAAAAACAGCAGCTAATACATGCAATTGCATATCTGTGTAATTATGTGCATAACAGGGTTCATCATTGTTTTTGCAACTGTGCCAGAAGGTTGTGCAGATTTTAATTTTTGGTGGTTGTTGCCACCCTTGTGCACCGCCTGGCTTTGCCCCTGCTCAGTACTCATCCATGGTTTCCTTAAAGGGCTGAGGGGGGGAAAAAATGAGTGAGAAAGCTGCGTGTTCAACAAAGCACCAACTCTTTAAATATTCTTGAATGAATAAATGCATCGATCTCTCTGGCTGGTGCTCTTCTCATCAGTTCCCACAGGACGGTTTGACCTTGTTTACTGCGGTGCTGTCAGTCCTATCAGAGGTCGCATCTGTTGGAGTCAGCAAACCAGGTTCCCCTTTCCAGCCACAGCTGAGCCCGGCAGGTAGCCAGTAGCCAGCTGCAGTTTCTTGTTGTGATAGTCTAAATTTATGTGACCTGGTTTCAGAGTTCCTCCGCAAAATCCTGCGAAGTGACACAAATTAAGAGGTACTGGACCACAATGGTGCCGCAGCCTGAGAAAGCGTCACCAGAGGAGTACAGCTTTGTTTCCTAAGTAGACTGTGCATTGAAGTGGAAAAAGCTCAAACTAACCAAGCAAAACATTTTACCCATCAAGTCTGTTCCTATTCCTATGCAGTTCCTATTTCCTCTCTGGTAATCCTCAAACCAGAAAGACTGAATGTAACTCGGCCATCACCCCCACCAAATTCAAATCCACATTTCCCACTTTAACATGCTAAAAAAAGAAAGCCTTGAATAAGTCTTTATTTCTGTCCACCTTCCTGCACTTGTGTCTTAAATGATGTGGTTTTAAACCCTGTTTAGAATTAGTTCTGCTCTTTTCAGTAGGGCGCACAGCTGCTCTTTATCAAGCTGATTAGCAGCCTGATAAATTGGCCAGTGACCATGTGATCTCTGTTTTTGTTGTGAAGCTGGAAATGCATACACTCCTCTCCTGACATGGAGGGCACAAGAAGGCAAACTTTGCCCTGTGAGCCAATCTGGTAACGCTGTTTCTGCTTGATTAACGGAACTTTGTGTATGTGATGGGTGGTCCCCACTCGTATGTTTATAGGAAGGCAGGAATAACTCGACATGTTCAAATACAGGAAAACTACTTAAAATACTTCCTAAATGCTTCTTCAGAGGTTTGACTTAAGCACACCCAGCTGGAGGTCAAAACCTGGAGGGTCCGTCGAACCAAACCTGCCTCCTCCACAGCAAATCAGATTGCAGACACCCTGAAACTAACCGCCAGTATTGGTGCTGTACGTGGATTGCAGCTGCCCAAAGCTGGGCCACATGTCTTGGTTCTTTCATTTTTTTGTGACCACTTTAGGGGACACCGACAAAAGTGTTAGGTCACACCTCTTAACCTTTGAAATCAGGCGTTTTCCCTCCCATTCCCACAGCTGTATAACATCAAGCACCTAGCCATGCAGTCTGTCTTTCTAAAGAGCTCACTGAGCTCGCGGGTGTTGCTGTAATAGGATGCCACTGTTGCAAAAAGTCAGTTTGTGAAATGTCTTCCCTCCTAGATATTCCACAATCAACTGTGAGTGGTATTATTGCAAAGTGGAAGCGTTTAACAACCACAGCAACTCAGACCCACTGAAGTTACAGAGCGGGACGAGTCCAGAGCTCCAAACCTCCACTGGCATTAAGATCAGCGCAGCAACTGTGCGCCGGGAGCTTCGTGGCCTGGGTTTCCATGGCCGTGCAGGTCCTGCAGGTGTAATGTGTAGGTGGCCCGGTACTTTTGTCCACACAGTGCATCCTTGTCTCAGTATTTCACTCTGTAACACAGTTTATTGCTGACTGGGTAATTGGGTGTAATTAGTGTTTTTCCCTGTGGCGCTGACTGGCCTGTCTACCCATGATGCCTCACACAGGGCCAAGTCTGCCCACACCAGTGAAGCACCTGTGTTATTGTAAACATAGGACTTCTTAATGGTTTTGAACAGTGAATTTTAGGCAGAAATCAAATATTTAGAGAGTTGTTTACTTATCTAAACGTGCTGCAGTTCTTTAAATGCGTGTCTATCAGTTTATTGAAGTGTTTCGGGGCTCTGTGCAAAACCTCAGCATATCTGTCTGCTCACACTCCTGAAATGCTGTCTTCTTCCCTGTTACTCATGGCTCGTGACGTAGCCGTGCACAATGCAACAGTGTTCTCTCTTGTAATCTGATTATTTTCTGTTGGAAGATTTCTCAAGTACCGACTTCGTTTAACTCCCTATATTTAGAGTCTGATGATGCAGCTAATCAAAATGAAAATATTCTTTAACTTGTGAGCAATTTTTTTTATGTGAAAGGAACAGAACAACCAGGGGCTCCCTGATTATCTGTGTGATGTGTTACGATGGCAGGTTCCTGATGGGTTTGATCTTCTTGGTTACTGCAGAGTGAGCAGCATCTCTCCTCAAAAAAAAAAAAAAAAAAAAAAGACCATTTGTTTCCCTCTCATTGTGTGGCTCTCTGGGGTGGAAGTTGTTTATTTGATCCATTTTTATTTTCACCGCTGCGGTGACCAGACCTCTGCGCTGTTCTGGGGGATAAATCTGTGCTGCCTCTCTGCTGCAGTATACTAATGGAGAGTAGTCGCAGGAGAGAGAGATACTGGTCTGACATCGCTGCCTGTGTGAATGTGGAGGTCAGCGAAGTGAGGAAACGAGAGTCGCAGAGGGGAAGCAAAGGAGGCATCAAAATGAAAGATGTGATGTGACTTAAGCGTTGCCGCAGAGGGAAACAAAACAACAAAAGGGCGATTCTGTCTTTTGATAAAACTCAGCTGAGGCACCCACCGTCTATCTGATCGCTTGCTTGTATCAGGATAAAGTTTTTTTTTTTTAGGTAACAGTTTTGCTGGGGAATAACAACACATGTCGTCATTTAACACAAACTAAGCCGAAGTGCACCCCGTATGTTATTTGCTTGTGGAGCCACCTTTAGCAGCAATAACGTGAAGTAATCACTCCGTGTGACCGTATCAGCCGTTCTTCTTCACAGCGTTGCATCAGTTCATTGAGGTTTGAGGGCGTCTGTTTATGCACAGCTCTGTTGCACAGGTCCCACCACAGCATTTCAGTGGAGTTGATGCTTTTGTTTTTTTTTGTGTAGATTTGAATATTTCCATGCACATATTAGCGAATGAGGGCCATTGTCCTGTTGCATGACCCAATTTCAGCCAAGCTTTACTTGTTAGAGGGATGGCCTCACATTTGACTCTAGAACACGTTGGTATACAGAGGAGTTCATGGTTGACTCGGTGCCTGCGAGGTGCACAAGTCCTGTGGCTGC
Organism: Cichlasoma orientale; assembly: GCA_034780415.1. Classification (NCBI taxonomy): domain Eukaryota; kingdom Metazoa; phylum Chordata; class Actinopteri; order Cichliformes; family Cichlidae; genus Cichlasoma; species Cichlasoma orientale. Next base: position 634,624 of record JAVDPK010000511.1, on the reverse strand, counting down.
AAAACAAGCCCAAATCACCACCCCTCTACCTCCGTGCTTGACACGTTGGAATGAGGTGTTTGTGCTGATATGCTGCATTTAGTGTTCGCTGTGAATTATGGCCAAACATCTCCACTTTGGTCTCATCTGTCCAAAGGACGTTGTTTGAGAGGTCGTGTATTTATTTATTTTTCTCTCTCAGATGCACTTTTGCAGACCTAAATTGCGCTGCAATGTTCTCCTGGCAGCCCTTCCAAACAAGCTGTACTTGTTCAGTCTTTTTCTAATGCTGCTGTCATCAACTTTAATGTTTAACATGCAAACTGAGGCCTGTGGAGTGTTATCAGTTAATCAAGTGCGTTTGAGTAGCAGCACCTGGCTGCTGCTAACCCTCTTAATTCCTGTGGCAACAGTAAGGGTGTACTTCACACACTGCTTCTGCATTTTTAGCTTAGTTTTTGTTAAATAACAACACAGAACCTCATAAACAAAACTATTTTCTCTATATGTTTAATAGTGCATACATCTTATTGAACCCTATTCATTTTAAATTCCCTTACATTATCATGTTCCTGTCATCTTTAAATCCCCTTACAACTCTCTCCCTTTCAGGGCTCCTCTTCCTCTGGTCGGACCCGTAGTTTCTCTCTCCTTCCCCACCTAACCCCAACTTCATCCCCGGGATCTCCGAGGCACCTGGGCCACCCTGCTACACCCAGCAACATTGTCACAATCACCCACCACAAATCTCCAGCTGCAGCCCGGCGAGCCAAGAGTCAGTACCCAGGACGGCTGCTGGAGGTTAAAGAGGTGGGTGGAGAAGAACAGTATCAACAGGCCTGTAGACTTGTGGGCGCATGCTTTCACCTTTTGCTTTCTTCAGTGCACCACAAGCCATTTTCTTTCCTTCCAAAGAAAGTAAGAAAGTTGCTGAGGGAGAGCAATTATGTTACAGAAAAGATTTCTTTTTCCCAAAGTTTTATTTAATAATTGTTAAAATGCTCATAAATTACATAAAGAAGCAAAGACCTCAGTAAGGGGGACGCCAGCTTAAGAATCGTGACATATTTGTGTCAGTTAGTGTCTAAAGAGAATCAGAGGAAGGAAACCTTCTTCCTGCTCTTCCACGGTAACACAGACGGTCCATTTCTTCCATTTTATCGGAGACGGTCCCTCCTCGACATCTCAGTTATCCTTTTCATTATAAACATTCCTTCAACCATGTCCGTCCACTGCTTGAGGCTATTGCACCAATTCTTTGTAATGCCTTTTTTTTATGTGTTTCACACAGATACATCTTTAATAGTTAGACCCTCTGTTATTACACCTACAGAAATACTTTCTACAGTCTGACTCGTGGTTTTGAACTTGCATGCTTTATGTTGGTTATCTAATAATTATATTTAATTTAATTTTTTTGCATCAATTATTCCCATTAATAATAATAATGCTCTACTTGTTAAAACCAAAGCCCCTTTCCACTGTAGGATGAATAATCTGTTGAAGCAGCACCATTCAGATGTGGCTCACTTTAACATTAAGGCTCCTCACAGCTTCGTTCAGTCTTAACCACAGAGAGCGAGCGCCGCGGCGCACAGACACGAAGTGACGTGTGATGCATCAGGTCAGAGTTTTACTACAACACAACAGAGTAAACACAAGATCATTTTTTTTGGTCATTTTATTGCTCTTAAGGGTGTCTTCCAAAAATAAAACATCGTCTAAAATAACTTCCTGTCCTTGACCATCGTTACCCGTCTGTCACATGACACTTACCTTAATTTAAGAACCGGTGCTGCTCGCCTCCTGTGAAAAATAAAACTCGTATGACTTTGTCAGCTGCAAATCTGCATTTCCAGACCAGTTTAAGTAGTTGTCACAGACAGAAATGATGGACTTAATAAAAATGAGTCTGAAATTGTGATCAACTGGAAACTTTTCCAATTTTTATTAAAGACAAACTAATTGTGGTTTGCCCTTTTGGACGATTTCCCCATACTTCAGGTTGAGTGGGCGATCCGTATGCTGAAAGGCCATTGCAAGGCCTTTAGTTCCAGTCTGCCCCAGGCCATTTCCTGTGTGCCCCCCCCCAATGCTTTCCTGTCTGCTTTACTGTCCTGTCAGAATAAAGGCCAAAAATAAATCTTAAAAAAAAAAAAGCTGTGCTGTATTTTCAGTGACCTTTTGTCTTCAGAGTGTCTTCAGAGCCTTTGTAATGGTCTCAGGTGAGACGCTGGTGCAGCGAGCTCAACGGATATTTGTGGCATTGTGGCAGGCCTGACGCTGACTGCAGTGTGCTCACTTTTATTACGAGTTCAGCTTTTTTACCATTTTTACTGCTGTGGCTTAGGAAGCAGAGCGGGTCGGTGGTTCGATCCCCGACTGCTCCGGTCTGCATGCCAAAGTATCCTTGGGCAAAATACTGAACCCAGAGTTGCTCCCAGAGTTGCGTTAATCAGTGTGAATGTGTGTGACATTGAAAAAAGTGAGACATGCACTTTGAATGCTCAGAGTAGAAAAGCTCTATATAAGAACCAGTCCGTTGACCATTGTACTGATTAACAAACCTTTAGCACTCCACACAGTGTTGTCCAGTTGATCCCTGAAAGTATGTAATAAGTTATAGATTTAAACAGTTTTATTACTATTTCTATGAGAGGCACTTTGCGTTAATTAAAAATCTCCTCACTTGACATTTGCGGTAAGTTTTGACATAGTTTGAAGTTCAGATCCTCATTAATTTTCTCCGCCTCAGTCGCCAGTCCTGTCAGTTCTAGTTAGCACTTCGTCCCCATGTGCTCCATCTCTGCACTCTCAGAGCAGTCGTTCACTCTTTTCTGCTCATCTTTCCAGAGATAAGCAGAAAAGTTTGTTTTTTTTTTCTCCCCCCATCACTTTGTTAATGGGCTTGTCTGCAGTTGGTTTAAATTGAGTAATTGCACAAGATTAGGCTTGGAGTAGCGTTTGTAAAGCAAAACTAATAGACACGATGAAGACACGATTGTGTGCCTGGCTGGCAAACGTTATAGCCTTTAGCTGCAGCAGTCTTGCTTTCGCTCTTTTTGTTTAGAGACAAAATGTTCTTTTTGGGTCTCTGCCAGGCGGCTGTGCATCTGGCCACTGAATTATGGAGAGATGATGACAGTTAGGAGAAGGGAGCAAACATGGACAAGGAGAGACGAGAGGCTTTCTAAATGTAAAATACTTCTGCCCGTGTAAACTGTTGGTACTGAGCAGAGAAATGGAAGCTGACAGGGATGAGGTCATGCCGGCCATGATGGAAACTGTTGGTTTATCCCTATAAGATCCTTTCTGACATGTTTTTGTCCTTCAACCGTGCAAACATAAATTATGATAACAAGTGCGACACCCATGACTGTCATTAAGACCTCAAATATTCTTGACTGGAGTCTATCCCAGGGTGAGAGGTGGGGTACAGCCTGGACACGTCAGCGGTCTGCTGCGAGGCTGTCACCGTTATTTCTCGCCTCACATCTTTTCAGAAACACATTTGCTGGGCTGCTGTAATATACGCTTTCCTCCAGTCAAGTGCAGCTCAGTGTGTGCACAGCTGTAAAGAGATGGAGACAACCTGCCAATCATCTGTGCTCACTTTATAATCGGAAATGGGTCAAGAACATGCATGCAAGTGACTTTCTTTGACCTCCAGTGCATGCGGATGCTGCTTCTTGTCTTTTTCATCTATAAATAGGCAACTGCTTGCTAAAATTCTCAAAGATGTGATGCTTACCATAGTGTATAGTGTATGCAGTGCATAGAATCACGCTAACTTAAAGGTTAGATACTGATTTGAATCATCAACCTTGACCAAATGCATATTTGCCGCTGGATGCGGCTAGCTGTTACCGTTCAGTGTGGAAGCTTTTTCAGTGCGAGTGAAGATGCAAAGTTCACCAGAGTAAACTGCAGGGGGACGGCCACGAAAACAACAAAAAACCTAATCAGACACTTGTGTCCAGCTGGGTGAGGGTGATTCGAGTATTTTTAAGACGCTAACAAAGGCAATGTGGCTAAAGCTGTCCAGATCTCAGAACCAGCCGCGAGCGAGCAGCCTCGGTGTGAGGTCAGCGTCCTGTTATGAACACGTTTGTGACAAATCTGTTGTACCTGCTTTTGTTTGATAAGTCGGGTAAAGGCGGGCCTCATTTTCAGGTCAATTTTTTTTGTAGCTCTTTCCAGTAGCAGAGCACTCTGTTTGCAAAATGTTTGGAAAATGTAAAGTTGAATTATTGTCTTTTATTATACAATAAATTTTGCTTTGAAGAAAAGAAATATGCTGTCACTTCTTAGAGAATTGGAATTAGCAAAAATCAGCAGGTCACACTTTGAAAAAACGTGAAATTGGTGAAGAAAATTCCAGTCGGTGCAAAAATGCAAAACCTTTTCTATTTTTTGACTTTAGCAACATTGTTTTAGCCGTGAGCCGGCTAGTCTTGTTTCTTTTTTTTTCTTTTTCATTATTGAGCACAGTGGTTGACCTTGTTGCTCAGCTGAAGATTACAGGTATAAGAATACAATCTTTCACCTGCGGATATCTGAGCTTTGGACCGGAATAACAGACGCTTCATTTACTGTCTGCTTTGAGCTGGGACAGAGCAGCTTTATATGATGCCTACCAAACAGGAACCACAGTAAAAAGCTTTTTTTTCTCCTGTTAACTTGTTATGTAATTGAAAGCTCACAGGATTGGTTAACCTTGTGTCGCTGTGTCACCTTTTCTTTAAACTGAAACACCGAACGGCGTATTAAAACCTGCCTTTTAGCTCGACAGTTTCCCTGCGTGTGAGTGTGACGACAGCATCAATGTTTCATGCGGCGCCCTCTTTCAAGCCTCTCCTCTCATTGAAGACCTGGCTGACTTCAAGTTGTTAGATTCCCCATTCAAGACGCGCCACGCTGTGCGTCTGTCTTGCCTCGCTAAGAATATCTCGCCCAAATGATTCACTCTGTGGCAGAAAGAGAAGAAGCTAGTGATCAGTATGAGTGGAGGATAATTTCTCACCTCTCAGGAGCAGAGTGTCTCTCCTCAGAATGAACCAGGGACAGTTTGAGTAAATAACAAGCAGATGGTGTGATCATTAAGCAAAACAAACATTCCTCTGGTGCCCGCGTCTCCTCCACAGACCGAGGAAACAAGGCCCTCTGTGATGCATGATTCATCCTCTGTTAGGCTTCACATTCTTGCGGTCCGGAAGAATTGGGTTGCTTCTTTCTGTGACCTGATTCATATCTGTCATCATTTAGCTCCTCTCCGTCTCTCTTCATGTCTGCTATTTCGCCTCTTCTCCCTCAGCCTCCTCACGCCTTCCCTCCTTCCTCTTGTCATTGTTGTTTTCCGTCCTTTACTCGTAACAGGCTGATACGCCGGAGCCGACGGTACAGGAGTGTGCTTGTGCTGTGATTTATACACAACTGCACACTGTAGAGGCCAGAAAACTGCTGCATGCTGATTACATTGTGGATTTATGATCAAACCGCAGCATCTGGGAGATTGTGTTTCTGGTTGCTATCGCTGATAATATTCATAAACACCATTCTGTTGCTTCCCGTAATTCTCTCTTTTCCCTCATTGGTTTTTCCTCTATAAGGGTCTTTCTTGTGAATCGCACTTGGTCTGGCCCTTCACCTGGAACCAGTTTGCCTCGGCAGACCCCACCAAAGGGCAAATTACCCCCGGGCAGCATAGCTCCTAGGATCACTAGGACACACAAACCCCTCCATCACGATAAGGTGTCAGTGTCAGAGAGATTCACCCTTTTAGTGTATGGATGCGCTTTGCTAACCAAGCTTGCTGGCTTTACCTGAAAGCTTCATTCCTCTCGCCCGTATATGGTGACTGAATGTGAATGTTGTTTGTTGTATGTGATGGATGGCAACAGATGATAGTTCAACAGAGTTGTGTGACATTTCTGTTTGGTTTTCAGCTAATTCCCCTTTATTAAGTTCACAGTTATTATTATTATTATTATTATTATTATTATTATTATTATAGTGTGAATGTTTATGTGGACACTCTATTACAGTGACTCTGATATTATACAAATCACTGTATTACATAAATAGTAAAATGGCCTCATACAAACTTGCTACATTTTTTTATATGTCAGAATATTGAGGTTATCTATATTCATATGCTTTGTAGTCACACATTAACACATGCAACATGCTATATATGCCATACTTAGCTGCCCTTCCTTATGCATGGTATAGTATTTGAAATCTAAATGAAAGATACCTGTAACACAACCTATTTATATATAAATAATCTGCAGTAAATGTGTATTTTAAAATGGGAACCATCCATTTCTGGTTATTTCTTCATCGTGCTGACGGCAGAAATTCCAATCCTGACGTCTGTGAACGGGAACGATCTATGAATGAGGTTTCGTGTCGAATGCTCAGGCCGTTGTCATGTTGTCACCTTCCATCCGTCTGTCCCTTCACTGAATGCGTGACGGTGGCAGTCAGACCACATAACCGTCTCTCCACGGCCAGCTTGTCACAGCTGGCTGACGTGAATTCATCAAACGCCTCGACTTCTGGTGCAGCAGCACCACTGGGCTCTTGCACTGCCGTGGCAGAGCTGGATCATTGGGGTTATGCTATTTCTGGAAGCGTCACTGGTCCCGTTGGCTCCTGAGAGCTCTGTGTGTGTGTGTGTGTGTGTGTGTGTGTGTGTGTGTTGGAGGAAGCTGCCATTATCAAAAGCTCTTTGATTTTTATTCTCATGTTTTACCTGCTTATAAACCAAAACAAGGAAATATTACCCATGTTACTGTTTACATACAGAAAGCAGTGCTTGTTACATGGATACACTTATTTGTGATTTGTAAGTGAAATAAGTCCTTTATTTTTCTATTGTGTCTTTATGTATGTGTATTTATTTGAATGATATATTAAGGTGACCCCTAACACCAGTAGATATGAAGGGGTCACCTTAGGGGACCTTCCAAAAAGGAAAAGTTGTTTTCTCCTCTTTGTTTTGTTTTATTTTTCCATCTTTTGGTTTTCTGTTATTACTCTATATCAGATATTCTGATACATTCCAACGTTATTTCACCTCTGCAGACCCCTTTTTCTTCCCCCCTTTAAATTATTAATCTAATTTGATCTAATTTTCCTTTTGTGTGTGTGCACACATGTCATTTTGTTCCTGCATGAAGAAAAGTGGCTCCATTTTCCCGAGCACCATAAAACCCAGCGAGCTGTGTTATTTTTGAGCATGGTATGCTTTTTCCGAGTTGCTTTATGTTGCATAGCAACACATTTGCTCTCCAACTTCACTGCCACCTCCTAAAGGCCCCTTTAGTGAATGTAGCCCCTCAGGCAGCCTCAGATTTCTGGCATTATTAGTGCAGCACAGACACAATTAGGCTTCTAAATGTCTACTTTTGTGCCATGTTGCGTATGTACTGAACTCTCATCCTCAGTATCATATTGACTGTTTGAATGTGCCTGCTTCACGGTGAACAGAAAAAGTTTTCTTTATAAAATCAGTGCCGTTAGTTTAGAATCAGATCAGATGCAAACGAGAGACGGACAGCGCTGCGCGGCTTTGCTCTGCCGGGCCATTATGTCATCCAGCTGATCAGATTATCAGCTTCCATGTTACATGTTAGCTGATGAACAGCAAAAAAAAAGGGAAATGCAAAAAAAGATGTTTAGAAAGAGTGATGCTATTGCACAGACCACTGATGCTCTTTCTTTGCAGTGACCGCTTTTCATAATGGAAGAAATCACAACTCATTTCTTTCAACAACAACAAAAAAAATAGCCGCAGTAAATTTTTTTTTCATTTGCAATCATCATTCAGGACTCTGGTCTTACAGTGGTGTGTACTGATTTGCAGATAAAAGCATGTTTTGCGTGTTCATTTCGTCGGCGTTTTCCCACAAAGGAATAAGAATACAATATAATGATGATAATGCGCAACCTCTGGACCGTTTCCAGCACTGCTGCTTCCATCTGTGATTTCAGCACAGTCTTCAAACTTGCGCAGAGACCAAACATCATTGTGATGATGATTGTCACAAGCGTGTCCAGGAACTTGCTTGGTATTTATTTTTAAGCATAAACAGCCCGATATTATCACGCCGGTTCAGCCCGTCTTTGCTCGGTGATGTCTTGAGGTGTCTAATGGAAGCATCCTGAAATGTAGAGCGCGCACCTGCTCGCAGCACATTGAAAACAAAACATTATTTGACCGCATCAGTACAAACTTCAGTCACCACCTGTCCTGCCTACCAGATTTGGATCTCAGATTTCAGGTCTCTACTGCCATTAGGTTTCTGAAAAACGTATTTCACGGGATGAAGGAAGGGGTGTGTTTTGGCATTTTTCTAACATGATTTTGGAGTGATCGTGAATATACTGGATAAAGGAGGTTTAATATGGAGCTCCCAGGCTGGAGGAAAAGTGGAAGAACACAGAAGATTCATGGATGCAGTGAAGGAGGACATGAAGAAGGCCGGTGTGATAGAAGAGGATGATAGGGTGCGATGGAGGCAGGTGATCCACGGTGGCGACCCCTAAAGGGAGCAGCTGAAAGAAGAAGAAATTGGATGAAAATATATATATATTTTTTAAATTCTCCATATTCCAGCTTTAATAACCCTGAAACCATTTCCCTGATTTGAACTATTTTAATGTTTCAAGATGTTAACTTGAGCTACACTCCTAAAAATCCATATTCATAAGGCCACAGTACCAGATTTTTACCCTAAAAAGAAAAAAAAAGAAAAAGATGTAATGGAATTTTGAATGACCTCTCGAAAAATTCTATTAGAAAAATGTCCAAAAACACCCCTACCATCATCCCCTGAAAGACCTGAAGAGTGACGACTTGAAATTTTGCATAATTTTTCTTAAGAAGTAGAAATCTTTGACTTTTAATTTGATGGATTGAGCTGGAATGACTCAGTGTAATTTTAGGGGTCACTGTTTTGACACGTGCAAGTACCGAGAAAAGGCCTGAATGCTTTAAAACTCACAGCAGTGAATAAATTTGCTGCACCTTTATGATTCCACTTAATATTTTTGAAACTTAACCATGAAGAATTGTGTCACACAATTACATAGAAAAGCAATAAATGACTATAATGCCCCATAAATGTCACAGAAACGGTGTGACGGGTTTCAGCTGGAATTTTTTGGGGGAAAAAGCCTGTTTGAAAGAATAAAACGGTAAGTTGTGATTGGCAGACAGTGAAACAGAGTTGATATCAGCATGCACTGATATCATACACTGAGAATCTATTTATAACAAGCATTCAAAAAATGACATCCTTCTACCCGAGGACTCCAGCAGAGCTGAATAATTGGAAAAGCACTGTGCACTTTTTTTTTTTTTTTTTTTGTGGAAGAAATTCCTTCACATGAACGTCTTTCACATACATCCCCACTGCAACAGCTTTTCAGTGACTGCAGAATAGCTCTGTGTACTGATGCATGGAGACAGATGTGCTGTAGACGTGTGTGTGTGTGTGTGTGTGTGTGTGTGTGTGTGCAGAGGGCCAGTGTTTGTGAAGCCATTCAATATTAATGAATACAACATTTCCGGCGTGATAAACAAGCCAGATTCATTAGCCCTGAGAGAAGCTTATTACCCTGGAAGCGAGAACCGGCTTAGTCGTCTTCCTTTTGTGATCCATTTAGACTCTGATAGGTGACTCATGCAGAGATAATTTCAGGGTAAGAAATGCTCAGTGTGTTTGTGGCAGAACCGAGGAGAACTTTTCTGCTTTGACGAGTTTTCGCAGTTTCTTCTTTGGCACGCTCCTCTAGGAGCAGATGGTTGTGTGGAGCGCTCGTTTCCAGCAGTCAAGACTGAGGTCAGAGCACTCGAATTAATGCGGCATCACCACCAACACGCCAGTGAAGTTGTTGTATAAAATGATGATGATGATGATGGATGAATCACAGTCATTTTTCTTTTTGCATATACTTAACATTTTTGGTTCGGTTCTGCAAACAGACTCCAGATCCTGTCCTCAATGATACCCAACATGAGCCGGTAACATTTAAGGATGCCGTGAGCCATTTTCTACAACGTAAATAAAAACGTGCGTTCAGATTAGGATGTCCCTAATGCTGGTACGCTGCTCAGGCTTTTAATGTGCAAACAAACTGGTCATGCTTTTAAAGATTTGCTCTTTTCACAGTGAAACGGCACAGCTGGTGCTAATTAGCTAATTAGCTTGAAAATACCCGCTGTAGGATGAAGATACTTAACATGCTTTTCTAATAGTCAGCAAATTCCACTAAGAGTTAGTGTTGAGTCCTCATTGTATACTATCTGACTTACCTGCCCGGCCTATGACCACTAAAGACATAAAAACTCAAAAACAGGCCGTGCATAAATAGTTTCATCTTTTCAAATGGACAATTTCCTAAAGCAGGTTTTCTTTTTCTTACGTAAACTTCACTCAAAAAGCAGTCAGTTGAGCATTTATCGTTGGTACAGACTAATATCAGAGTGCTGCTGGTGTTCCTGACTGTGGGATTGAGTCAGAATAACCTACAGTGCCCGTGTTAATTATGCTGCAGTCACAGAGAACTTGCAGGTTTTTTTGCTTTTGAAATGGTTGCTTCAAAAAACAGGAACCGCGTCTGCAACCGCTCGCAAAGCAACTTTGGTGCGTCAAGATGGTGTTAAAACGGTGCAGGAGTCAGTCTGCTGTCAGGCGGTGACTGAATGGGGTCAAGTTGGCAATCAATTACATGCAATCTGTTTGTAATAATATGGTGATTTAAATGTGCCTAATTGCAAATCAGGATGCAACCAGTTGAGTCAGGTCCCCCATGGCAAGGAGACGCACCGCAGACAAGTTGCGCTCATTGGCACAGACTGACACAGACTGAATCCAGCGTGTTGGCAGTCTGTCTGGATTTATACATTTGATGGCAGTTATTTACGAACCTTTGCCAATCTGTCTGAGAGTGGCACCATGACTGTTTTGAGACAGGTTGCCTCCCACCGGGCAACCGCCTGGTGTTTGAAAGTGGTTGCCCAGAAGTTGAGGGTGTTGCACACTCAAGTTCTGGGCAATCAGGATGTGTTTGAAAGCTCAATCTAAAATTGCGATTTGAAATATTGTCCAACAGGCAGCTTTAGAGGTTACAGGGGGCATAAGCGCATCTTATATGCATCTAAATCTGCTCGCTCACTGGAAATAATAGTAAAGCAACAGTTGATTCTGCATTTTAATGCCATGTGTTGCTGTGCTTCCACAGGTGATGTCCCAAGCAGAGGGCCAGCAGAAGAACCTGGTCCAGTCCATCGACTCCCTGCCCACCAGAGGGCCGCTCTCCTGTCTGGATCAGGACCTGCTCCTGCTCAAAGCTACGTCGGCAGCCACGCTCAGCTGCTTGGGAGAGTGTCTGAACATCCTCCAACAGACTCAGAGCCACAGCCAGGTGCCACCTCAGTCCCAGCGCAACCACGCCTCCCACGGAGCCCCCTCCGGTGAGTTTGCCACGGGCCCCGTTCCAGTGCTGCTACTGGAGCCCCCGACCCCTTCATGCCCTACATCACCCTTGCCTTTTCAGTCTCCATCTCCCGAGCCCAGCTCCAGCAGCAAAGCCCAACTGGGGCAGCTAGACTGCGGCTCGTGTCCCTGCCCGATGGGTGCCATGAACTTAAGTGTTTGCAGCAGTTGTTGTTGAATGTTGCATTTGTGTGCTAAACTGTTTGTTTCCACTTGTTGTCTTTTCTCATTAGTGTTGTTCTGTATTGCTTCCATTCATTTTTATGTCTTCTCATTGTTGTCAGTTGCATTGAAATGCCAGCGGTTCCTCAGCGGTCGTGCCAAGTACACGCATGAATGTGAAGTGTGTATGAAAATGATTTTAATAGAAAGTGTTGCTTACAGAGTCGGTTCAAACGTTTCAGATTGTCTTCCTGCATGCATGTGGGGGGGGAAAAAAAAAAAAAATCAGGGTCTATGTGTGAATGAGTTAATCCTTATACTATGCATCTCCTCAAAGGATCAAGTCTTTGCCAAAGGAATCCACACTGGTGCCTAAAATGTCAGACCTCTGCCATGTTTAACCCTCTTTGTGCCAGAATACAATTGATCCAATAAAGTTGTTTCAATTTAAAAACCTTTACAGCCTGAGGGTGGTGATATGGGCATATAACACCATGGAAAGGATAAAGCAGTATTTCCTCAAGGTTGAAGGAAAGTGAAGTCCAACAAATGTAGGAGGCAAATCCTATTTTCCCCAAGCAAAGAGGAATATTTATAATCTCTTTATGTTCTCTGGGTTTCTACAGAACAACAGCATGTTACAGGTTTTCTCCAGGAAAGGAGAGGAGTGGAGCTGATGTAACACTCCTCTGAAAAGCTATTGAGTAGCAAACAATCGTTGCCTGTAGGCTTGAAAGGCGGCTCTAAAAGAAAATGGCACATGTGTTCTGTTTGCGTTCACAGCAGATACAGTAGAATGGGTCGCACCTTTTCAGACGCTGTATTGCCAAAAGTATTCACGCAGCCGTCCATAGCATTGAATTCAGGTGTCCCGATCACTTCCATGGCCACAGCTGTATAAAACCAGGCATGCAGGCTGCTTCTGCAATCTGATGGGTTGGTGGTTGCCAGGAGAACCGTACTTGTCTGATTGCATTGTGCCAAGTGTAACGTTTGGTGGAGGGGGGGGGGGGA
>JAVDPK010000511.1:604502-614996 GCA_034780415.1 Cichlasoma orientale | reverse complement strand
AATGTTTTGAGTTGAATAAACTGAGAAAGATTTAAACCAGTTTAGTGGTGTGCCAGATATTCCTATGTAGGCTAACCTGTCAGTGAGGATTGTGTGGTTAAATTTTTTTTCTGTCTGCAACACACTGGTCACCCAGAGGTTGGGTGGGCAGTACCCTCAGCCTCTGGGCGACCACTATTAATCACAAGGCAGTTGCACAAGTCGCCTGGTTGGAAGCAACCCGTCTCCAAAGAATCACGGTCCACCCAGATTGACTGCAGTCACCCTCAGACAGATTGCCAGCACATTGCAATCAATACAACAACACATTTGCGATGGATCACATTTAATCATTGTATTTTCCGTTGACCCCATTCTGGTGCAAACTGGTGCAGACAGATTCCATCTCGTTGCCATTTTATCGCCATCTTGATGCACCAAAGTTGCTTTGAAGACAGTGACCGACTACAAGCGGCCGCAGGCGCGCTCCTTGTCTTTGAAGCAACCATTTCAATATATACTGAGATCAATATATGATCTCAGTAAACATTTTCCTGATGAGTTTGTGGTCTCCGTCACTTATTCAAAAGAACATGTTTATTTTGTACATTATGGTCCCGATTAGAGTAAAGAAGAAAAAAGGATAAATCAGGGTTTGCTTTGGGGCAGGCCCACTTTGGGACTGGCTGTGAGCTCAAGGTTTTGCACTCTCATCCACCCTTCACTCATCACATGCTATTTCATGTTTAATATACAGTCTGTGGTCATGATGGAGCGCAGCATCCTGCCAGAGGGGACTGACTAGAAATATCTAGTTTATGTATTAACTGGCTGACCTTTGAGGATTTTCTGGAGCATTTATGTTTCCTTATCTTAGCTTTGTTGCCCTACCTACGTATATTATGCAGGTTTTAATGTCTGCAAACATTTTGAAGTGATTTTAGATTGATTTCTTTTTTTCCCCCAAAGTGTCTTTTTATTTATTTCAAGCTGTGTTTTACTGAAGTTGTACAAAATAAGCACAAAGCATAAATTAAAAACTTTCAAAAAAAATCTTAAAGATTCCAACAAAGGCATTCTTCTCAACACTTCAGATCTTTTTGTGTTTATTGTGACGAATTAGCCTTTTGAGGCTCTGTGAGACTCATTTTCTTGCTTTAATGATTGCAAATAAAAAACCAAAAGCTACCTGCACACTGAAAAACAGGGCCAGCGGAACGCTCTATTATGACTGCTTCTTTTGGCTGCAAAGGGGAGCACCTCACTCCTCTGAAAATTTTTAAAGAACTGCTGTCAAATAAGTGGGTCACGCAGTGTACTGAGCCGATCCCAGGGGGCATGTCTGGACCAACCTGTTTCAGTAACAAGAAATGGGGAGGGGGGGGGGGACCAGGTGACTGTGACGTAAATGCAATGTGAGTTTGGTGGGGGGAGAGACAGAGAGGGGCAGCTGAAGGAAAGGATTTAAATTTGCCTGTGAAGCCCTTAAACATAAACAACACTTATCACTAAAGTTAAAGAAGTATGTTTCACTGATACCTATAAAAATGATCCTCACAAAATCATAATAATATTAATAAAATAAAATAATATTTTTCCTCATTTCATCTTCATTAACCCAGTATTAGGTTCTTTGTAATGCCCTTTGTGGTAGGTCAGAATGTTTCTGTTGCATTTGAACACCAGGGGACCTTCACTTAAGCACGTTGACTGACTTGGATATTTTTCCATGCCTGCCAGCTACCTAGCTGGTTAATGATCACTGAGCTAGTACCACTGTTTGATGCCAAAGCCCACCCTTGGAGGTCCTGCATGACCGGACATGTTAGAGTTTAACCAGCGCAATGTTGTGGCCAACTGGGGGCATATCATAAAAACACACATGCCAAAGGTGCTCTGTTGCATTGAGATGTGACATGGTGCATTATCCTGCTGGAAAAGCCATCAGAAAATCAGAAGTCCTTTTATTTTCATTGCATTGTAGAATACAGGTGCTACTTCTGCAGGTGCCTCAAAATAAAAACAAGCCATTTACGCAATAATACAGCAAATTCATTCACACAGTAATCAAAGCTCTTACAGCAGAAGGTGATAAATAATTAATTATGAATAAGGAGTCAAGAATTAAATAGAAAGTGCCGTGGTGCATTACAGTTATCAAGGCCGTAATTGCACTTGGATAAAAACTGCTCTTTAATCTGTTTGTCCTTGTTTTGATGGACCTGTAGTGTCTGCCAGAGGGCAACAGGTCAAACAGCAGGTGTCCAGGGTGAGAGCTGCCTTTTAGTGATTTTAAGGCTCTTGAGTTGGTATCTAAAAGCACCACACAACCAAAACACAGCCAATGATCTTTTGTGCTGTTTGTTATCGTCTGGACAGCCTTTGTATCTGCTGCAGGGCATCCAGCATACCACACTGTTACACAGTACACCAGGATGCTCTCTGTGGTGGAGTGTTAGAAGGACACCAGCAGCTTCTCATCCTGACAGTCCTCCTTCAGCATCATCAGGGCGTGAAGGCGCTGCTGATGGGTACACTGTGGTCTGACCCTGCTATCTGAATATTGCAGCCAAAATTGAGGCTCATCAGACCAGGCAACATTTTTCCTATCTTCTATTGTGCCGTGTTGGTGAGCCCATGTGAACTGTAGCCTCGGTGTCCTGTACTTAGCTGGCAGGAGTGACACCTGGTGTGGTCCTCTGCTTCAAGGTTCAGGGTGGTGTTCATTCAGAGATGCTCTTCTGTTGTAACAAGTTGTGATGACCCACTCTTCCCTGCCTTCCCTTTGGCCTGTTTGTATAGCAGATCACTGGAGGGCTGTGCATCATTTCCAGTGAGTGACACTGGCAACATCTGGGCCCAATGTGTGCCAGTGCTCTATATAAGTGCTCACAGCTCATTTGATGGGCAGCTGTCCTCCCCGAGACACTTCCTTAGATTTTGGTTTGGTTTCTTGCACTTGACAGCATTGCATGTATCCTATTTCTTCACTCATGCACTCACTGACACTACTGCGTGTACTGACTACGGGTTAATTTAAGTCCTGCCTTTGTTGTGTCTGTTAATTGGCATTTGTGTGTGCATCTCCCTTTTTTGCAGCCCGGTTCATGACAAAGTGGTTTTTTGTGTTACTACTCCATGGGAGCAGTATGTCCATTCTCCTCTGGCATCAACAAAGCATTTTCACCCAGAGAACTGCTGCTTACTGGATATTTTCTCTTTTTCAGACCATTCTCTGTAAATCCCAGAGATGGCCGTGTGGGAAAATCTGAATTACTCAGCCTGTCCCTTACCAACAACCATGCCACATTCAAAGTCACTTAAATCACCTTTCTTCCTCATTGGTTTGAACTTCAGATGGTCATCTTGCCCCGTCTACATGCCTAAATAAATTGAGTTGCTGTTCTGTGATTGGCTGATTTGCCTTCACTGACATGTGTATGTGAGCTTCTTGTGAGCATAAATCACTTTTTTTTTTCACTTTTGTCACATGAATCACATTAATCCTCGCTTCTGACATCTTTTTATTCAAACTTGGTGGAGTGCAGTAACCCTCAGCTACAGATAACAAGATGAAGATTAATGGCTTAGGTGTCATCTCAGCAGCATTTAATGTTGCTCATGTTCACAATATCCTTTTTATCAATGTTAGACTTTTATCATTACCCGTCAAAAGCCTATGTTGCCTGTTAAACACTTGTCAGAGCTCATAATGGCCCTGACATTCATTTCAGTGCAGTCACAAAACAAATAACGGAAGGCTTCGAGGAACATTTTACCCTCTATGTAAACGTTTTTACACCACGAGAGTCTGACTGCGCCTGCAGCCGTCTAATCTGCAGCCGGAGTTGTGATTTGTCATGTTAATGATCATTTTCTGTTGACATAAGAGAGTGAATTGGGTATTGCAGTGCCGGAGTGTCAACCCATTTACAGTCCAGCTGTTCAAAACACTTCTTTGTGAGCAATCACAAGCGGAGACGTGAGGGCAGTTCATAATAGTGATTTGGCTGCTTTTAAGGCGGTATTATGGCAGTTGTGATTCAGTCGGGCGTCTCCATTGACATCCCCGCCTCTGTCAGTATGTTTCTGCCAACTTAAGTAAGGGATATGATGCTTCACTGATGGATGATGGCAAGCTATTAAGACCATCATAAAAATGACAGTGACTATATTTTTATGGAGCTCGATAAGGCCCACATTGTCCTGCTTGTAACCTTCTTAATGTCTTTCAGCGCATTGTTTTGGCTTTTTATCTTTTGTTTTTAGTTTGCTGCTCTTATCAGCATTGATTACAAATGTACAGAACTGTGCAAAAGTCTCGAGCCGCCCCTCATTTTTAAAATATTTTCTCGGAAAATGGGAACTTGACAGCCGCCCGTCCACTGAGACCATTTCTGATGACGCTTCAGTGAACAGCAGGTGGATCAACTGCAGGGCCTGATGCATCTCTTAGGTCAGCTCTGTGTCAGGCCTTTGCTGGATTTTTTTCCCCACACTGTCCATCTGAAGAGTTTTAAACCTGCCACTTCTTGTTTTGAAGACTCACTGTACACCATGCAGAGACATGCCAAGTTTGCCAAGGCAGGGTACACCCTGCCAGCGTTTTGCAGGCCCGTCAAGAAACAACAAATAATAATAATTAGGTAAATTGCTATCTTAGTGTTTGGCTAACCATGCTGCAAAAGTACCATATCAAGTGTGATTGTAAATTGTTACCACAGAGAATAAATGCCACTTTTTAAGGAAAGGCAGAGCTCTAATTTTAGGAAACACGCGTTTTACTTTTAGTCTCTCCTCCAGCCTGTTCCTCGGCACTGCCCTGCAGCTTGATCCAGATTTCATTAAAGCCTTTAAAGATGTTCTGGCTGCTGTTTGAAGGCGCGGGGCAGAGAGATGGCGGATGTACAGTGCGCGCACATTACTCCAGCCTGGCGCTTGCGTTTATTCATCCTTTGAGAGGATTTTTTTTAACCATCACCCATGCCTAGTCTAGTTGGTTTAAATCATTAAGGGAAACAGAAGGTGAGGCAGTGCGAGGGACTCGACAGCCTCATCGTTAAGGCGATGTTCAGATAATCAAGGATAAAGATTGCTTTGGGATGATCATTTGGCTGATGTGCTGTGCTTGGCGTAGGAATGGTGGATTTGGAGAGGCGCTGAGTTTGCCATCTTGTGGTAGTGAAACACAATGCAGAAAGAATTTGAATGAAAACAGCTTTAAAATATTATTATTAATGCTTTTTGACAGAACTCTTAAAATGAACAACATTTCTGATGCAGGAAAGCTGAAGGTCAGTTTCTGATGATCCTGTCTGCTTGCCCGTTTAACATTTTTCACCTAATCTCATGAGCAGTCTTGAGGAGCAAGGAAGAAAATACATTACCCCGGAATAATAAAGGCTTTCTGTATGAATTATGTAGCACTGCTGTGGCGTTTGATATTAATTCCTATGCAGTCAGAGGGAAAAAGCTCAGGGCCGGTGCGTGACTGTGGGAAAATGGAGAGGAAATTGCTGGCGCTTGCAGAAATCTGGTTGGTTTATGCATCTGCAAGAGCTCCAGTGCAATCCCTTACCACATATTAGACTTGTCTACAGTATTACTGTGGTTATGAGCTGCTGCTGTAGAGCAGAAAGTTAATGATAAACAACTCTGCGTTATCGAGAAGAGGCTAAACACAGGATTAAAATGCTAAAAATCTATACAGAAAAAAAAGTGGAAATCCCTTCCAGTGGCAGTTATAAAGCCCACGTTCTCACACACAAGTTGTGATATACGACATCCTGTGTCTTCACATCCAGGATTTGGATAGAAGCAGATGCCGTGCAGAGATTGGGCACAGATAACAATCAAAGCCACAGAAATCAAACTGTTGGATCTGAAGATGTGCTTATTTCGTTCCTCCCAGACAAAAATCCTTTATTGTTGTTGTTCCTCCTTTGCTCCAGCAGAGGGCAGCAAAGTCCTCCTCTGAGTTGCTGTGCAGCTGCCTTGTGCATTCGGTATAGGAAAGTTAAAGATGTGTGGTTATTTATTAATTAATTTATTTTAGGTGGGGTCAAGTGTGCGCTGACCGAATTAGTTTGGTTTCTCGCCCTCGACAGCAACAACACGCTGACGCAGCGCTGACGTTTCCTCAGTCTCATTAACAGACAAAAGGTCCCGTCAGTCCCCGTGTCACAGAAACAAATAATGATAACTGTGTTCTCAGCTTGCATTCAGTCTGTTCAGCAACCCGTGAGTCACTCGCTGCTCTGTAATCCGTTTTTTATTAAACTTGCAGCTTTACTTTGAATGTGACGTCTCTGTTGGAAAATTCCTCCTCCTTTATCCCACTGAATCCAAAAATAGACACATCATTTATATTTTAAATATATATAGTATGTATTTCCTTAATTTTCTCAGTTAATGGATGATTGATCGGACCAAGTATTTGTACCCTTCCTGGTTTCTTTTTTTTTTTTTTTGCACATTTGTCACCGTTTAATGTTTCAGATTATGAAACAAGTGTAAATATCAGATATATTGGATACATTAATATTATTAAGACAACCCAAGTAAATAGAAAATGCAGTTTTTAAATGATGATTTAATTTCTTAAAAACCAGAATTACTCCAAGAGCACACGTGTCTGTGTGGGTTTTACTCCTCTTCTTGGGTTTTGAGTTTGAGGTGTCATCCACATATCTGTACCAGTGGCTAGGTGCTATTCCTTTGAAGGAGCCAAGAGCTTTACTTTCCACTTCCTCCATGTACAGGTTGGCTACAATGGGTGACACTGGAGAACCCGTGGTGCATCCAAGTTTTTGTCTATAGAACCCGTCATTGTATTTGAAATATGAATTCTGCTCTCTACCAGAAAATCCTGAAGGAGAACGTCCGGCCATCAGTTCGTGCCCCGAAGCTCAAGCAGGTTTATGCAGCAGGACAATGATCTGAAAGACACCAGCAAGTCCATCTCTGAATGGCTCAAAAAAACCAAACCAAAATGAAGGTTTTGGAGTGACCGAGTCGAAGTGTGGACTCAGGTCTGATTGAGATGCTTTGGGATGATCTTGAACCTGTTCACGTTCAAGAACCCTCCAATGTGGATGAATTCAAACAATTCTGCAAAGACGAGCGAGACAAAATGACTATAGTGACGTAAAACTCAGCATCTCCACCTCATTGCCTGATTTATTTATCAATTATTATAAAGAAAAAAATGTTTTGGGTGGTTTTACTTCTTCACGGGGCTGAACTGCTTTTTCATTCATGTGCATTCAAGTAGTCGGAGGCTGTGAATTATTTGTTGCAGTTGTGATTTCGCATCTGGGTCAACGCCCACCTCTTCTTTTATTTCCTCTTCGTTGTACTCGAAGCGTCTGCAGCGTCTCGGCTTGAACTCTTCATGGATTTCATTCGTTCTCTGAAGCTTCTGTGAGATCTAACATTCGGTTGTGATCTCGCAGGCATCCCTCATCTTTAATGCATTAGAGACGTCTAAACAGCTGTAAGTGGATTTAAACCCGCTAATCACCCCATTGCCACGCGGTAATTTACCTTGTTGGTAAGCAGCATATACATTACTTGGATAAACTGGCAGAAGCAACTGCAGCTCGAGCTTTTTAAGTAACTCCCTGGCAGTTGACATTCACAATATCCCTGACATTTAACAGAAGAACAGCAGCTCAAAACACACACACACACACACACACACACACACACACACACACACACACACACACACACACACACACACTGGTTACTTTGGTAAGCAGTAGCTCCTTCCATCTATTCACATCCAGTGCTCCGCAGGCAGTGATTATACTACTTAGCTAAAGTGTAAAGCACACAGGTGAGAAGTTCATCAGCTGAGTAAATGTCAGACGATTGACAGAGTGATTATAAAGTGATTTTCATGTGGCTGCCTGTTGGTTTAAAGAGGACCGATATCCAGTCAGCTACAGTCTTACAGGTGGAAATAACACGGTGATATAAGAGAGGTCAGGGGCTAACAGGCTCGACTCAAATATCACAGTAACGGCTCGGCACTACAGCAAATTAAGGCGCTCTTGTGGGTGGGCTTTGTTTCCCTGGAAGCAGGACACATGATGGCCGCTCTCACTATGAACTGTTTACACAAACTTGTGATGATGCTCTTATTAAACACGACCAAATCTCCTACTGATCACATCAGAGTGTCTACAGATCTTTTTTTTTTTTCTGCTGCTAGATCTTACTGATGTCAGAGGGAGCCGGCGTCCTTATATGGTCATCTCAGGCACACACCTTTATCTGTGTCCTGTATTTTTACCTGTTTAATGGTCATGTGAGGCCTGTTAGCTTATTTCATGACAAATGAAGCAGACGTTCTGAAGTTGATTCAAATCTTTGAATTTGTGTGTTGTAGCATTTCACTGTAATGTTAAATGTAATGTTAAAGAGTACGCCTATCAGGCAAAAACACCAATCTGGTGCATTCTTAAGAAGGAGGAACGCACCGACCAGCTCAGAAACGCTGACAGAGCGCAGAGCTAAAGTGCACGATGACAGAATTACTTCCGTGGTTGAGAAAAACAGCTTCGCGACGTCTCACCAAGTTAAGAACGCTCGCGGGGAGGCGGGCGTACAATCAAGAGACGCCTTCAGTGTGTTTACAGCAAGGTGCAAACCACTGATTACACTCAGGAAAAGGAAGGCCAGATTAGACTTTGGCAGAAAACATGAACAGAGGAGAGCAAGATTAATTTGAACCGGAAAGATGGGAAGTGGAAAGTAAGGAGAAGCTTATCAGTCAAACATGGTGGAGGCAGTGTTGCGGCATGGGCATGTGTGGCTGCCAGTTTAAGCGGGTCACCAGTGATCATGGATGATGCGGCTGCTGATAGAAGCAGCAGGATGAGCTCTGGAGTGTACGGGGTTATACTCTCTGCTCAGATTCAGCAACAACTGATTGGACAGAGCTGCGCAAAATGTAAAGAAAGCCACAAACAAGGAGTAACACACACACAATCACCCGTATGACATTATTTTAAAGCTAGCAGTATGTAATGATAAAAGCTGATCCAACCGGGTGGACCGTTTGGTAGTTAAGTAGTCCCATGTTTTTTTGGATTGTTTGAAATGATAAATGATTGTTTCCACCTTAAAGCAGAGACCAGCACGGAGGGTAGCTGGAGCTGATATTTCATCAGACATGCTTGCTCTGCAGATGTTGGCTCCCCATTATTAAAAGTGGCAGTTTGATAATCTCAGTAAATCTCTGTGTGCATACAGCAGTAGCAGACTTTTGAAGTGTAAGTGACTTTTATCTCATTCACTAAAAAAAAAAAAAAAACCCCAACAGAAAGCTGTATTTCCGAAGCACCGCTCTCTCTTTAGCTGCTGTTTCATGTCCTAAACAAGCCTCTGGGTGTCTGCTGATCAGCTGCTGATCATGTCGAAGGCTCTTTTGCACGCAACAGAACAGAGCAGCGCTGAGGGATCGGGGTCAGTTTTATGCTCTGCGTGGGTGGAAATGCTGCCGGAAACACCATCCAGCCAATTAAAATCTGAGTTTGAGCTGGATGCAGACAAACCATTTCCCTTTTCTTTTCTGTGGACTGCTCCCAGAGGAGTAGAAGCAGGAGAAATCCACTTTACTCCGGTGCAAACACTTCAAAGGCCGAGCTGGAAAGAGGACAGCGCTGCTGCAAATGGCAAGTGGTTTAGAAGTTGAGTCTCACACACCTGCAGCAGCATCCTTTTCTCAGGTGTTGTTTTGACAAAGAAATGAGTGAAAATGGAAGTGATGATGATGATGATGATGGGGGATGAAGAGGACAGCTGGTGAATGAGGACAAGCCCTCAAAGTTGTAACAGAATGAAAAGGAGTCTTTGAAGTGCCGACTTGCACAATCTGAGCCTTCTGCAGACGCCTACACTAGATTGGGGGGGGGGGACTGTGTGAATGGGTGAGGAGACCATTAAGGAGAAAGATGATGATGAAACAGAATAGCGGATGGTATGAATGAGGGGAGGGGGGGGGGGGTGAATGAAAGAAACAATGAGAGAGATGACAGTGTGAGGGCGGAGGAAGAGAGGAAGAATGAATCAAACGGAGGACTGGAGTTAGTTAAAAAGAAGACAGCGAGTCAAGATAGTTACAGAAGGAATGAATACTGGAAGGAGGAGGCATGGCAGGAAAAGGTAGATGAGTGCGCCCCCCCCAAAAAACCCCCAACCCTGCGTGTTCCTGAAAGAGTCGACTGCTGTAGGGGTGCAGAACTGCCAGACTAGTGGTAATTACAGGAGATGATGCGTACGCCCGTCCCACATATACTAGGTATAAGAAGGAGAGGAGGAGGTGTAGGAGGCAGGGAAGCCGTGTCAGAAGAGGACAGGGGGGAGGACAGCACAGGGAAAAAGTGATGAGGTAAGGGAGGAGGAGGAAGAGGTAAAAATGGAAAGATGAAGGGAAACACAGCAGATGGATGATGGGAGGGTGTAGAGGAAAGCATCACTGGGACTTTCCCTCAGCTGTTTTCTTCC
>JAVDPK010000511.1:590217-604492 GCA_034780415.1 Cichlasoma orientale | reverse complement strand
GGGGGGGGGGGGGGGGGGATGAGCAGAGGCGAGAGAGACTCTCTGTAAGTCATGCACAGCAACTTCGCTCAGGCACACTGTACGCCTCTCTAAAAAAGACCCAGGACTCCTTCAAGGCGGCTGCCCACTCAGTCAGTAGATTTAGACCGAGTTTCCACCAGGAGAACGCCTCTTAAATTGGATTCTACTCCGGCTGAAGTGCTGTGCAGTGGTTGTCCTGTTTGTGGAGCCAGAAGATTTAATTTCCCTCCTTCCTTCCACTGGATTTTACTGTTGGTGCTGTTTAACTGAGGCCATTGTACCCTTTTTTTTTTCCTTTTTGGAGATGAGATCCAGTTTCATGCAGGTCAAGCCTGTAGCTGCACAACCATGCAGTGTAAGTGTTCACGAGCTGACATTTGTGCGCGCACGCGCCCTCGTCTTTTTGTCTGTTTTGGTTATGGGGTGATTAAGTGCAGATGCAGCCTAAGGGGTTACCCGGTGTGCACAAGCGTGTGCATTTTCGCAGTAAACATCGCTGATGTGATACGGGAAGCGGCCAGTTTTCCCTCCAACACTTGAGCGCCTTTGTTGACTTCATAAATTATAGAACAAATTAGCTGGCGGGGCTCATTCTCGTGGTAAACATTTTCTGCATCTGTTAAAGTTGCTGAAATGGTTTTTGAAATGCAAAAAAAAGGCAGCATGCCAACACTCTTAGTCTCTCATTAATACATCTCATTTACCTAATTCTGTAACTAAAAGCTTATAGATGTGTACTAATGTCTTATAGGTCTGCTATAAGCTATTAATAAATACGTTTTTGGTGCTGCATCTGAAAAATGGCTCACAGGCTCCTTCCTGTTTGGTAATAATGCATTTATAAAGACAATGATGTAATGTGAGAATTCCATTTTGGTTCTATTCCACTCCGCCTCATTTATTGGTCAGATGTAGCCACTCGTTACTTTGCAGACTGAGTTTATTTTTTGTTTATTATTAGGCAACATTGTAGCTGTGACTGAATCTGCCATTCTTTATAAGCGCTTGTGTTTTTTAGCTGTTAGCTCATTTCTTCATGTTTTTAGTAGAAGTTGTTCGACTAAAATAATAATAAAAAAAAACCTCAGCTTTGTCTATTTATACACTAAATGTAGTTGTTAGAAACGGTGGCAGCGTCTTGTGAGCAGATCATTGGGTGCTTAAAAGGTAAAACGGCAAACAAGGGTGAGGAACCCTCGTCTCCGTCCCCTCTCTCTGTCCGGTTAGGTCACAAATCTAAAGACACCTTGTAGTTATTCATGATTTGAGACACATTATGATCCACTTTTGGATGAGCTGAACCGCATTAAAAAGTCTGAGTTCATGCCAGCCACCGAGCCCACCAATATATCCGCTCGAGGGTTTTCTGGAGAGATGTTCTGACCTCCTCAGCAGTAATTTCCTGTCACTGTCAGGAACCTCTTTAATTAGTTAGAACCACTGAAATCATAACAGACCTCGTCCTACCTTCCTCCCCTCCCTTTCACTTCTATATATATCACTCTGCTGCGAGGACCAGCCAACCCCAGGGACGCCTGTACATGTGTGCTCAAGCATGCTCGCTCCTGTGCGCGCCGGTGTCTCTTGTGCAAAATGTTTTGGTGCAGAGAGCGTATACTGTCTGTGTGTGTGTGAGAGAGAGAGGATGTGTGGATCTTTTGGCATGTACCCATGGAATAAAATATTCAGGTGACAAGCGGGCACTCTAGTCCTGGAACACTCTCGTTTTCTTCTGCTTCTCCCAGTTCTCTGCAGGAGCCCTCTGTGCAATTACACTGCCTGGAGTTTCAGATCAGACTTCCCTCAGTATTCCTGCCTGTTTACAGCTTTTTACCCCCCCACAGCAGCTTCACTAAAATAATCTAAAGTAGGAAAGAGGACGTGTACTGTACGTATCTGTAAATGTTATTGCATAGAGTCACAGATGGAAATGGAGGATAAAGAGCAGAGGGGCGTGCAGAGAGTTGTTGTTGCCTGCAGGCTCGAGAGCACTTTCTGCATTATACATCAACCTCTTTCTTGTATTTTTTTTTTCCCCCCTCTTCCTTCCTGCTCCAAGTCGCTGCAGGAGATATCAAAGGCATCAGCTCTTCTTTAACCTCGACTGGATCTGTTTGTAGTTGAATGGTGGAACACAAATGAAGGGCACAACTCCTGTCTGCTGTGACCACTGCAGACACTGCGAAGGTCAAAGCTCGAGGCTCTTCGGGCCAAACAAGAGGCCACTCGGAGAGAAATTCAGAGCTCCTGTTTCCATTTCAAACACTCACAGTGGCTTGAAAGGCAGGCTGGCTGAAGGGGGTGCAGTGAGAATGAAATGAATGATTGGTAATAATTGGTAATTGGTTGCCTCCCTATAGGTTGCTTCTCTAACAGCTCCTGTCCTGGCCTCAAAATGAGATGCATGACCTTATCATTGGCATTGACAGTTGAATGGTGGTGGAAGAAAACGTCTTTATCTTCCTCCTCGTGGCCTTTTCAGGGGACAGGTGCCAAAGCGAGCAGCACTGTGTCTGTGACTGTGGAATATTAAGTATGACCATCTTTTGGTGTTAGCTTCTTAGTTTGTTTCTTTCTGTTAGAGCTCTGAAGATGTCAGGATATAAGATATAAGCATAATTAGTATGGCAGATTTTTGTGGGTCACTTTCCTTTCCCCTCTCGTTTTCGCAGCAGCACCCAGGGCTGGAAGACATCAGCCCCAGTGAGGAGGTGACGGATACGGAGGACAACGAGGAGGAGGACCTGGGTGTCCTGGACGACCAGCGGAGCATCATTCTCCACCTGCTCTCGCAGCTCAAACTGGGAATGGACCTCACGCGGGTAAGGCACTGAAACGCTGGCTCCCTGAGCACAGCATTAGCTCAGGCAGGCCACAAAGTCACGCACAGCCTGGAATCCAGATCATTTCATCTCACTGGCTCAGCTTCTGTGCATCCTAATGGCAAATCTCACACTGAAACAGTATTTCAGCTGGTTTGACCTTCCGGCTGCATCTGCAAGCTGCTTTGCAACTCACCTCCACCCCAGCCCTTTCTTCTCTAATGCTGTCTGACTCAATCAGCGTCATATCTGTTGTCACTGATGCCTGCTCGGTGCTGTAGTTCAGCGTCTTGCTGCTGCAGCTGCTCTCCCCGCCTTGGGCCTTTCATGGATGCAAATGGAAGGGCAGAACAAAGTCAAGCCACCAAATGGGTTTTGATTTTAGTGGCACTGACTGAAACAAAATGTGTCACAAAGTGTTAGTAATTTTAATTATTTGTGTTGCTTTCCTTAGGTGGTGCTACCTACCTTTATTCTGGAAAAGCGATCACTGCTGGAAATGTATGCCAACTTCATGGCGCATCCTGACATGTTCCTGTCGATAACAGCGGGGGCCACAGCCGAGGACCGAATAGTCCGCTTTGTGGAGTACTACCTGACCGCCTTCCACGAGGGGCGGAAAGGTGCTGTGGCTAAGAAACCCTACAACCCCGTGTTGGGGGAGACCTTCACCTGTTCCTGGGACGTGCCTCGGGACAAGGTCAAACCTTTGGTGCGATCAAACCCAGGGTCAGCCCGGGAGCCTGGCAGAGGCCCTAACAACGCGCAGCAGGACGAGGACTCGCCGGGAAGCTGCTACAGAGTCCGGTTTGTGGCCGAGCAGGTGTCCCATCATCCACCAGTGTCCGGGTTTTACTGTGAGTGCCAGGAGCGGAGGATGTGTGTCAATGCCCATGTGTGGACCAAGAGCAAGTTCATGGGCATGTCTATAGGAGTGTCCATGGTGGGAGAAGGTGAGTCAGTCTACCGCAAAAGTTTTATATCACAGGAAACAATCGTAGCTTCCTAAATGTTTTGAACCTCTTTTTCTTTATGAAGTGAAATTTGTATTGAATTTAAAATCTCAGATTCTAGCATGCAGCCACGTGCACCTCTTCCTGTTTGCAAGGGGCAGCCAATCGCAAGAAGGTTGGCTTAAAGGGGGAGGAGCTAAATAAGCATTATTTTCAATTGTGCATCATGCTAATCTACTCCAGTAGGGTCAAGAATAAAATATGGAACTGGAACTGAGAATAGTAGGTCCCCTTTAATGAAGAGCAATCCCTCATATAATGTAGCTCAGCTTCAGACACTATAAACAGTGTGTCTCACCAACCTTCCTGCCACTGTGTTCTGTCTGTATGGGGACTATAAGACCTCCGCTGTGGCGATCGATAGCCCAGACCTCTCTGCTGGCACTGCTACATCGTGTACAGTAAGCTGTCAGGGATGAGTCACCCCGAGCCGAGATACAGGAAGTCCTTGAGCCCAATCGACTAAATCTGGATAGATGAAATGACCACCTGCCAGCAGGTTGTGATGGAGCAGCCCGTCGTCACGTGCGGAGGCTGATGCTGCCGTCAGAGAGCACGGCGACCGTCTCCTCGGGATGCGATCGCTGGATTTTTATTCATTTATTTTGCAGGGGCGGCTTTTCTGACAGCAGCTGATGCTGTATTTTTTATATACAGGCGCCGGTACTGATTGGCAGTGAGTCAGCGGCAGGAAAAGAAATGACAGCTGGTGCAGCCTGAAAGTCACATGAGGAGCTGGATTTGGATTTGACCTGCATCATGATGTATGGAGCCTCTCAGGGTTTTAATCATTTTGGATCTGAAGATATTAATTGTTGTGGTTTTGGAGTTGGAAAGTTTGGCCAGTCTTGCTCGATATAACACTTCAGCTCAGCTCAGCAGTCTGTGGTCCCCGTCTCTCTGACTCTCCTCTTTATGAAGGGCCGTTTCACAAAAGGGTACAAAGACTGAGCCTTTGATGGACGCTGCTTTTATACCCAATCATGATACCTCACCTGCTTAAAGCTACAGTCACACTAGAGAAAATGGTGATTGGAAGCCACAGAACAACCAAAGTTATCATGACAAATGTGCAACATCGTTGCCTTTGAAATGGTTGCTTTGAAGACGGGGACCAGTTGGACCATGATTGTTTGGAGACTGGTTACCTTCCACTAGATGAACCATGCAGTTGGCTTATGATCTAAAGAGGTTGCCCAGAGGTTGAGGGTGTTGCACGCTTAACTTCTGGGTGACCAGTCGGTCAAAGGAACTACCTGGAATCGGTCCCCAAATGCAGGAAAACTCAATGCAATCAACGGGCAGCCACAGATTTATTTGCCTTCCTATTTTTACTCAAGTTTTTTTGACACTGTCCCATATTTTTAATACCAAGCTCCCAATCTACTGATAATTAATTTGTTATACATTAAGATGATTTTATTATTTTTTTTTAATCTTCCAAGACTTCAGAAGCTTCATCATTTGAAACTGTTGGAGGAGAAATTCTGCCTAATAAATATTCATTTCTTATATTTTGGGGCTGCTGCTTTAATTTGCTCTAAATGGGCTCTGAATAACTACCACTCCATGAGTTTAGACTCATTTACCATACAGACAGCTCTTTCAGCAATAATTGGTTAAGCCTGGCACTGCCTTCGCTCCTACAGGCCATTGTTGTGACTCCGATAAGGTTAATCTCTCACTATGCTCAAAATGGTGCCACATTCCCCCTGAAGGCATCGTGCAACATAAGTGATCTCTTGTAAGCATGTGGTTATGATGATGGAACAAGAAACTGTTCACAGTCACGAGACGGGCGCAGGAAGACTTGAGACCAAAATAAATCTGCTTGTGCACTGACTGACACAGATGATGCTGGCGGTGAGTGGATCATGAGAAGCATGCTCAATAGGCTTTCTTTACAGGGATTCGTGCGCCTGAAAGATGGAAACACAAACACAAGGACATATGGACTGTTTTTTATTGCCATTCACTAAAGTAAACAACAACAAATAAATAGAATAATTGAAGAAAATGGAATATAATAAATAACTAGCTATAAAGAAGGCGTAATCTATGACCTGAGTGGAGTGGGGAGAACAGTCCGTGGGCAGGGTGGGAGGGGTCCCCGATTATGCATCTGCTGACATATATATGTATGTATTTATAAACAATATAAAGACTACGGGTGTTACTGTTACTAGATCGGCTTCGGTATGATTTAAAAAAAGCTTCACGTATGCTGTACAATCGTTCCACCCTGGAAAAAAATTAATGAAAAGCCCCAAATTACCACGACATTCATGTCCATGCTGAGTGAGTGTGTGTAAACTTCTGACCACAACTGTGCATCTTATGCTGTCTGTGCACTCGAGCGTCTCAGATCAGAGCGTGTAGTCTGCACTTGATCTTGAATTTGGAAAATTGAGCAGATTTTCTCTGCTGCTCCTGCGTCTGACATACTGCCCCACATACCTGCTCCGCGCTGATGCTGCCACAGGTAGACCCAGCGCCATGTTAAGCAATTCAGAGCTGGAAGCCGCTCATGGAGCACTTATGGAACCCACTGGAGTGGTTGTGGTCATTTCCAAATCATATTAGAGTGGCTTTGCATGATTCCTATTTATTTTAAACAGAACCTTGGTGGAGCCCTTAAGTTCATCCT
Organism: Cichlasoma orientale; assembly: GCA_034780415.1. Taxonomy (NCBI): domain Eukaryota; kingdom Metazoa; phylum Chordata; class Actinopteri; order Cichliformes; family Cichlidae; genus Cichlasoma; species Cichlasoma orientale. The sequence goes on along the minus strand of JAVDPK010000511.1, from coordinate 597,989 downwards.
CTGTCTGAGACGAGCTGTTTTTAAACCCACCTTCTTTTTAAGCTTTCCTGTGATTGGCTGCCCCTCAAAACAGAAGGTTTTACAAGTAGGTCCCCACTCACCTGAGACCATATTAAGGATATCTATAAATATATCAACTTTAAAGATCTTTCAGGTAAAATACATGAGCTAAAATACATCTAGATTATTTTCATACCTGTTTAAAAAAAAAAAAAAAAAAAAAGCTCAAACAGCCGCGACATGAACTGAAGCTGTGGCCCAAAATTTATATGAGCGAAACTGTGGATGAATAGAATCGTTACACTCCTACACACGAGACAAATTTTTACATTTGATGTAACTTCGTGCCTGCTGTTTTTCCACAAGTGAAAAAAAATGCTAAATCAATGACACATTGTTGCTTAGAGAGAACATCCACATTCCAGGTCCACGCATTTAATTACTTCAGCAGCTGATTGTGCGTTCAGACAAAGACAGACGGTGTGCAGGAAAATCAGCTGTGTTGGCATTCCTCACCTGATGTGAACTCTTAGGGAAATGGCATCATCTCTTTTGAATTATTCAGACAATTTCTTCTCACATTAAACTAAAAAAAAAATTACTTCTTATAGTTGCTCTCATCACCTGTTGGGAGTTTGAGTTTAACTGCTTGCTGCCCTTCTCCTCTCAGGAGTCCTTTATCTCCTGGAGCACGACGAGGAGTATGTCTTCACATTGCCCTGTGCCTACGCCCGCTCCATCCTCACGGTGCCCTGGGTGGAGCTGGGGGGCAAAGTCTCCATCAACTGTGTCAAGAGCGGCTACTCAGCCACAGTGACCTTCCACACAAAGCCTTTCTATGGAGGGAAGGTACATCGGTGAGTGCTTCCCCCCCCCCTCTGTGATAGCCTCTCTTTATGTGCGCTTCAGTTTAGGAAAGAACAGCTGGTTCTTATTGTTCACTTCAGGGAGGAAACGAGGAAAAGAAATTATTCATCTGTGAGATAATCAGGCTTTGACATATGGCTGATTATGTCACCTACTGTTGTGCAGTAATAGCTCTTCATGAACGCAGCCCTTTTCACAGCTCGTGCTTCGATCGTAAAGTTTCAGCAGCTGAGACTTATTTTATGTGAATGCCTGCATGTTAAAGCATATTTTTAATTTTCTCTGTCTTGCCACCATAGAGTGACCGCAGAGGTCAAACACAACCCAACCAACACCATCGTGTGCAAAGCGCAGGGCGAGTGGAACGGCACGCTGGAGTTCACGTACAGCAGCGGCGAAACCAAAGTGATCGACACGGCCAAACTTCCCGTCACCAAGAAGAAGCTGCGGCCTGTGGAGAAACAGGCGAGGACGGAATCCAGGTGAGCGGCGGCCGAGTTCCGCCAGCTTTTCTTTGGGTTTTGCGAGCGTCTTGTTGCGTTTTGTTCTCTGGCGCGCTTTGAGATGCGCTTTGTCTTGTAGGCGGTTGTGGCAACACGTCACCAAGTCGCTGAAGGAGGGGAACATTGACGAGGCCACGGAGCACAAACATAGACTGGAGGAGTACCAGAGGGGGGAGGAGAGGCAGAGAGCGGCTGATAACAAATCCTGGACACCCAAATACTTCACTAAAGAGGTACTGCTACTGCCCTAAAATTCAGTCTGACCTGCTTTGCTTTTTTACATTCGGTCCCATATTAAAGTGTATCACAGGTCCATTTAGTCTGAATTCTGAGTGAACATCTTTGCACCATTTAGTTCTCCTGAAAAAGAAAAGAATTTTGAGTCTTGCTGACTTTGATTTTAACTCGAGGTAACGTCCAAAACTACTACTGACTGTCTGACTGACGATGCTATTACTGCGTTTGATTGGCCAGCCAACTCACCTGACCTGAACCCCGCAGAGTTCGGGGTTCAGGTCGGGCACCCTGGGCTTCAGTAACACCACAGCAGTACCACATGGTGCTCGTCTCCATGCCACATTGATGCAGTAATTTGTGGTAAAGGAGCCCACGAGCCAAGCATTGAGTCTATAAATGGCTGTAAGCTACAGTTTTTAAAATGAGACCCAAAAAAAAAGGCTTAACATTTCACTACATGAAAGTTCACCTTACTGAGAACTTTATGATTTTTACATGTTTTTTTTTAGAAGTGCACTAGTATTTCTGGGTAGGATTTAAGTTGGCGTCTCTTAAAAGGCTCTTTCTTCCTCTCGTGCAGGGAGACGGTTGGATCTACAACAACCCACTGTGGAAATCAACCTGACATCAGGAACACTCTTTTCTAACGGATTGTAACAGTTCCTACTACCTACACTGAGGAGGACGGGGGCGAAACGTGGGGGAGCGGCGTCTTCCACGGACCTTCGGACCCACCCAGTGACGCTACGGAGACACAAACTGGAAACGAGCAAGGTGCCAAAGGGACCTCCGCGGTTTGGGACCCTCGGGACAGCAGTACATTTTTATATACAGTTAATACTATTCGAAGTAGAGTATTTCTATTTTTCACCTGCCAAGGCCTTTTTTTGCACACGCACAGTTACGATGCCTGCCACTAGTGTTCCACTTTGTATTTCTTTTTAACGATCAGTGCGTTCTCTCAGAAGTCGGTGTTTGTTCCAGGCGTTCGGTCACGCCGCGTTAGAATGGATCACATCTCCTGTAACACGTAATACTGTAGTTACCAAATGAGTCTGTTCATAAAGCACTTTTACCATAGAAACGAATCTGCTATTTTGTATCGACGGCTTTTACCAATCAGGGTGACCTCTCAGAGCTTTACAAGAAATAAGGTCACCTAAAACTATTTAAATCAAATGTATTACATTAGATGAGTTAGTATATATTAATATACATTATATTACAGCAAGCTACTAGAAAGTGAAGGTCCTGATTGTTTGTGTCTGCACTATGAATGTATCTTGGCAAGTTTTAATTGTACAGTATGCTTTCCCATCTTGTACTGATGGCTACTACACATGCTTACTACGTTGCTCCATCACCTCTGCCTAACAGATGAGCCCCATTACTACCTCTCTCGTTTCGATATCCCAGGCATTACACGCTTTTTTCACCTCCAGGAGAAAAACACCAGTTTGTTTGTTGCCAAACGCTCGTCCAATCTGTTTTGCATTCGCGCCCCTCAGATGACGCTCGGATAATTAGGGAGTCCCCGTACGCCCCCCGTCTGTGCCTCCTGAAGTTAATACTTCTCCTCAGTTTCAGCTGTGGCGGTGATTATGGATGAGGCGGGTTGCAGAAACACACGGCCATGTTTTCACATCTCGGGGTCACTGGGAGGTTGCCTCTGAAGATCAGAGGATAGTCTACCGGAATAACAATCACTGGGGAACTGCAGGAACCGGCCTGTGGGACAGAAGAGGTTCATACCACTGTGTACTCGCGTTTCTATGTCTACAAAATATGTGAAGAACATTCAGACTGATCAGCTTTTCTACAATAAAAGTAAAGATTTTAAATGAAAACTTTTCTTTTATGACGAAAAATAAACAAAGTTCCTTCAGTTTTAAATGTTTGTATGTGGATCAGCTTTTACTCAGTGCCAGTCTGTAGCCTCCACGATGGTCTACTTTATATAACGGTACAAAACAGACCTGTCAGCCATTCAAACCGCTGTTTTACACCCACACTGACTGAATGAATGAATCCAACAAGCAGCTGCACACAAAAGGATGATGTGAGCTCGCTGAACTAGATGGCGATTGTGGATAAACAAGGGACTGTTCATTAATAAAGATCTTCTACCTTTTTTTATTAAACATGTCTTTTCATGAGGGGATCCCCTTATTTCCTTCAGAACTGCATTAATTCTTCACAGATTCAACAAGGTGCTCCGGTTTTGCTCCATACTGACGCGATGGCGTCTCGCAGTCGCTGCAGATTTGTCTCCTGCACATCCGTGATGAGAATCTCCCATTCCACCACATTCCAAAGGTGCTCCGTTAGACTGAGATCTGGTGACTGGAGGCCATTTGAGTACAGTGAACTCATCGTCATGTTCAAGAAACCAGTTTGAGAAGATTTGAGCTTTGTGGCACAGTGTTATCCTGCTGGAAGCGGGGGTGACGGAAGAGGGGTACACTGTGGTCAGAAAGGGATGGACATGGCAGCCATACTCAGGCTGTGGCATTGAAACGATGCACAGTTGGTACTAAGGGGCCCAAAGTCACCTTTCCTCATTCTGATGCGATCCTAAATGGATCGAGTTGCTGCTTTTTGTTAATGCAAATATCTAATCAAAGGAAATGTTACAAGAATATCAGCACACTACCACGACAGCACCATGGGAACGTGCTAAACGACTGAAACAGTCAATGAGCATGTTAACTGGTACATGCTGAAGTTAGTGTTACCATGGAAACACCTTATGTCGCCCCTTTCCATAAAGCGTAGTGCATCAGCTAAACGAGTGTAGTCAAGTAACGGATCAGAAAATCTGGTACTTGCACTGTTGCCATCATGGCCGAAAGAATTTGTGATATCTGTAGAGCAGCTACTTCAGGCTGCTCCACTGTCACAAGGGGTCACCGCAGCCGGTAGCTCCACCTTTGATTTGGCAGTTTTCACCCCCAGATGACCATCCTGATGAAACCCCGAAGGCATTCGTGTCTCAGTGAAATCCTCCTGTCAGTTTCTGAGTCTGCTCTCGTGGTGGCACAGACTGTATATAAAAGATGGATGTAACCACCATGACAACCACTGATTTTGTGACTCAACATAACTCTGAAAACTTTTTTTTTTTTATTGGCATGAAAGAATGCTAAGCTATCAGGTAATGCTAGCAAGCTTAGTATATAGCATTTATAAACTGCCAGTGCAATGCAAAGATCATCTGTATAATTAATTTAAAAAAAAAAAATGCTACACTTTCACCAAAACCTGACCAGAAACTTCTTGGATTGGCTGAACCACACAACGAATCCCCCCCCCCCCCTTTAACGCGGACCCCTGCAGGCTTTAAGATGAATACTGCCATCTACTATGTGAAAGTGTGTATAATTAACATCTTAATATTGTTTAAGTATGACTCAAGTTATTATTGCAGCGTATGTCACGTCCTCAAAAGGCCATTTTCGCAGACTTGCCCCAGCAGGGAAAGAAAACCCAGGTGTTCCATTTAAGTGAATTTTCACACCTGTGCCTTTCCTGCTGCAACATGCAGCGAAAAAGATCTGTAGCATATTAGCATCGTCTTCAAAGGAAGAACTTCCCCTACAACTCCCAAAGCTTCGACTGGTGAAAGCTGAGCCCGGAATGAAGTAATGGCCACTGCAGAAAGCAAGCCTTTTGATTTATGTGGAGTTGTCCTTTCTTCTGGCACCACCATGAGGCCAGTTCACTGCCCGACTAGTATTACTGTAACGAAGCCAAGACTCCTAGTCCCCGTGTGGCTGCAGACTTTAAGCACTGCTGCAGTTTTTCATTATTGTCCACCTGCTTTAATACATCATTCTTCGGCTTTGCCAAGCGTCATTGCTCAGAGGAGACTCGTCATGCTTTCCCTTATTTTCTGTTACATACATACTGTTACACACGATGTCAGCCCACGTGCACAAGTAATGCCTATGAGCTCAGACTTCAAACTGCTCTAAAGGCTCAGTTTAAGCCCTTTTATTCTACTTTTGATTCTTAATGATGTCAGAGGGAGCAGGTATCCCTAATCTCAGGCACAGAATCGCCTCCTGCATGGCATTCAAACCTTTTGTTTGCAAGGGGCAGCCAATCAGAAGACGGTTGACTTAAAAATGAGCGGGAGGGGAGCTAACATGTAATTTCAGACAGGATGAACTGATGGGCTGCACTAAGGCCCAGTTTAAGATTATTTTGATTGGAGAATCAGGCAAAGCTGCTCTACTAGAGTCCAAGAGCAAATATATATGATCACAAGCAGTTTAAAAAAGCTACTTTTCATACACCAAAGATTTCCACCCAGTCCACCAACCACCCTCACCCATATGAGTGTTCTTTATGCACGCTGCTGCAGACTCAGATGCAAATGTCTTCACCCACAGGGTAATGCTGCCATCAAGTGGTTAATTTTGCATTCACCCATGTTTAAAGTCAGATCTGCAGAGGACACACACGTAACGCTTTCTCTTAAAGTGACGACATACTCCAGGGTTTTTTCAGTAAAGTGTATATTCAAAGATGGCTGAACAGAACAATGTAAAAATGTAAACTCTGAAGAAGAGCAGAGACGTGGGGAAGAAACTGCATTAAAGCAGAGATGGTGTCGGGGACCGATGCCACTGAGCTAAGAAATGAGGAAACTCAGGTTCTGCTGTTCCTAATTTAAAAAAAGCACAAAAGAGGAGCACACTGTACATCACATTAAGGCTTAGTCTGAACTCGGTCCTCTGTGTAACGGAACAATAAAGTGGCATCTGAAGCATCAAATGGTGACAGTTTGAGAGATCAAAGCAGAAAACGTGATTTAGATACTTTTTTGTAAAGTATAAAGAAAAACAAACACCTGATATGAACAAAAGTCACTTTTTGTGAGATGTGACAAAAGTATGATGAGTTAGTCTTTTGATGTCACGTTTTTGATCAGGAAAAAAAAAAAAAGTTACAGAAGCGTGCACACAGTTTAGACGTAGCGTCTCAAGAACCCAAACACACAGAACAGTGCAATGCCCATAGAATAAGACAAGGTTACCACTCAGAGCTGTGTCCCAGCTGCATACTGTACTGCACTAAAGCTGAAACCATTAGGAGACATTGTCATAAGTCATTTTTAAGATAAACACTCAGATGTTGGCATCTGCTGGTTTTCCTCTGAGCCATAATCAATATTTAGCTCTCCTGGTACAGCAGATGTAGCGTGTAGAATGCATACAGGACAGAAAGAATAAATAAACTGTAAATCTTATATCAAGGCAGGAGCTGAGGTGTTTTCAGACCATTTGTTGATTTTCCCATCAAGATTAAACAAAATGTTACTGAACTGAATTCAGTGAAAAATCAGAGGAAGTGGGCATTAAATATGAGCACAGATCCAGATCACTTTATCCAGCCGTGGCACATTACTGTCTTCTCTGGATGTAAAGCTGCAACATCAGTTTTAGCGATAGTGTTTTAATATTAACATTCTGACCAATACTGCAGGAGCCTTGTGAATTATGAGCGGACGGATGAATTTGTAAAAAGTCATCTGATGGCTTTTCAAATGCAAGGAGTTGGCCAATCTCTCCGTTCATATACACAAAAATGTATAATTTTATGCAACTTCTCAAGCAAAACTCGTCATTTTCCCTCATCCTCTGTCATATATACACAAGCAGTCTTTCTACTTTTGGCTCTGTATGATGTCACTGAGAGCAGATGTCCCTAATATGGTCAACCTTCTGCTTGTGAGGGGCAGACAGCTTCAGACGGAGGATGATCCGAGAGGTCTCAAAGAATAAATAAGAATTAGTTTGAACTGTGAATCATGCAAAGCTCCTCCAGCAGAGTCAAAGAATAAAAACGGGGCACTTTAAAGACACTGCCGTCGCCTTTGAGGACCTTCTTCAGGAAAAACCATTAACTGGGAAATTATTCACTACCTGAATACCTGTACATGTTGGTGGAGATCAGGGGGCTTAAACACACAGCTATTAGTGTTGTTGTAGTAGTAGTACACAGTATAAGACTGGGACACAGCTTCAGAGTACCACAGAAACATTTGTTTGTCTGTTACTCACTGATCCGTCTGAAGTTACAGGCAAAGATGGAAGTCTATTAGAGCGTCTCATTCAGTTCATCTTTTCTAGTTTCAGTGCCTGTATCCCCGTTGCCCCC
>JAVDPK010000511.1:576535-590172 GCA_034780415.1 Cichlasoma orientale | reverse complement strand
TGAAAATTTCCAGTTTCCGCAGTCTGGTTGACGCAGCCAAGCCGCCGTGCTGACGACACACACGATGAGCTTAAACAAAAACTAGACAGCCACGAACTAAAAATCAGGTGATGACCAGCGATGAGGCACTAGGCTTTGCTCACTTGAACTAGAGAGCTTCCCCCCCCCTTGCAGGAAGGGAGGCCTAATTTGTTATCACTACTTTTTACACACAGTTGCTTGTTTCCATCTTTAAAACCGTAGCAGCAGAAATGTACAATCTATGCAATTTAGGGGGGGGGGGAGAGAAAGGGGGGTGTAAAAATTCACATTCAAATTCATCCTTTCAACAGAAATCTCGAGCCCCTCTGTACAAGAATTATTGCATTCACTGTTCTAATTGCCGTCAAACGAAAACGAAACGATCACACAAAGAAACCGAGAAAAGTCAGAAACTGCATATTTAAGTCACCACAAGAATCCAATATATTATCATCCTTTTAGACATTTTCTTTATATCGCATATTTACATATTAGGCCAATTTCTCTCCCCAAAGAATCTGCGGGGAAAAACGGGGGTCAGGAAGCCAGGCAGACAGAAAGGGGTCGATGACAAAAAGGTTAATATTACAGAAGGGCTGTGCGTAGACGGTGGCGTTCCTCCATACCGCATACTGTCCCCTGTACACGAGTCAGGAACAAAGTCCTCAGCTTTCACTGCTTCGCTTCCTCGCTCCCAGTAATGAGTTCGCATGTGCCACGGAGCAAGGTCGATGGGTCTTTGGTGCAAATGTTCCTAGTCTTCTCTTGTTTCCCCCCTTCACCCGATCCCTGTACTGATAAGCAGTTAATTAACATCACAAAAATTAAACCGACGCTGAACCAAGTAGAGCAGCCCTATGCCTCGCCACACATTCAAGTACAAAGTAAAAAAAAAAAAAAAAGAACTGAAAAAACAAAAACAGTAGAAGAAAAGCAAGATGAACGTCCTCAGAATAAAAACGGACGACAGTTCTGGAGCTAGCCAGATGTGACACTTCCTCGACACATGAGGGCGCTCTAACGACAAGCGCCGGAGACCAAGTGCCAGGTAAAACAGCACCTGTGTTCATCTTCATTGGTTGTTAGAGGTTTCTTCGCGTTTGTTCTCCTACAGTTCAGGATCCATCGACGTTATTTTTTTTGGAGCTTCTTGCCCTTCTTGAAGGCAAGCTTGTTCTTGATGTGCCCTCGCTTCCTCTTGGCGGTCTGGTTGGAGAAACAGAAGAGGAGCAAAAAGATTAATGAGATGAGAAACCGTTCAGTAACTATTAGAATCGTTTGGACTTGAATGAAAAAAAAGTGGAAAAAGTGGAAAACTGGAAGACATCACCTTTTTTTTTTCATTCATCCATCCATCCAGAAAATGGATGGATGGATGGATGAATGAAAAAAAGAGGAAGGAATGTTACCTTTTTGGAGGTGTACTTCTGCTTGGGCACAACACTCCGCAGCTTGTGGTCGAGTGGCTCTCTGTTTTCCAGGTCCTTCACCTTGTAGATCCTGACCAGCCAGTGCTCTGAAGTGAACGCCTCCTCCAGGTACTTGAACTTAATGTCCTTGTTGCCGATCTCAACGTTGCGTGTCCGATCGAAGCCGGGCGGCGTCCTGAAATCCAGCTGAGAGAAGGGCAGGCTTATCTGTATGATTTTCTGGCAGCTAACTGTGGATGTTGGTTCCAGACTTTGTTTGACTGGAACAGTATGAAATTGGGCAATACAATTATCCAGCTTCCTGGAGAGAAGGTGAGAAGAGGTGCACTGGAGAACCCCCAAAATCCTTCCTGACTGATTTGTCTCTAATTCTTGTCACTACTGGTAGCATGAGATGGTACCTGTAGCCCATTCTGGTTGCACAAGCAGACCAGAGAAGGTTTGGAGGAGATTACGAGGAGACGAGCCATCACCTGAGGGGAGCTGCCCACAGAAGGGCATCAACCTTCAGGACCAGCAGGACCAGTATCTGCTCCTTTGTGTAAGGAGGAACAAGAGAAGAACTGCCAGAACCCTACAAAATGACCTCCAGCAGGATAATGATGCACATGTTTCTGACCAAAGTGTCAGAAACGTGCACAAGGGTGGCATGAGGGCCTCATGTCCTTCAGTGGGACACCTGTGCTCACAGACCAGCACCGTGCAGCTTGATTGGCATTCAGAGAATACCAGATCTGGCAGGTCCACCACTGGTGACTAAATCTTTTCAAATTATGCTGCAGGCAACACCAGAAAATGCTGCATGGTTCCGGTCTATCAGAAACGTGCACATGAATAGCCCACTGGAGAACATTTTGGAAGGATCTTGCAGCGTTCCTCTAATTCCTTCTAGCACAAAAGGAGCAGGTACTGGTCGTCCTGCTGGACTGAAGTCTTTTTACAGCCCTGTCCAGCTCTCCCCCTATAATGCTCTGTCTCCTGGCGTCTCCTCCACACTCTTGAGATCGAGCTGAGAAACACAGCAAACCTTCTTGTGACAGCACATATGAATGTGGCATCCTAGAGCAGCTGAACTCCCTGTGAAACCTGAATGGGCTTCAGGTACCGTCTCATGATATCACTAGTGACAAGGACACCGATTTAAAAAAAGAAAACTAGAGAAAATCAGTCAGGTGGGATAAAGAGAGCAATGGTCTGTGGCCACCACAAGCAAAACTATTCCCTTTTTGGGGAGGGCGGGGTCGTCTTGTTGTCTCTCCAGTGCACCTGTTGTCACGCTTATTTGCAACAAGGCAGCTGAAAAGCATCCGCAGTGTTTTATGCTCTCAAACTGGACAGAATGATATCCCTCAAGTTTAACTGGCTTTGTGTTGTAATGTGATGAGTGGTACTTGAAACATCATGCAAATATAAATGCAAAGCACAGACATAAAAACATGACAGAGACTCCTGAACAGAAATCAACAGGAAAAATCTGTGAGAGATGAAAGTTGTCCTAGCTCCCAGAGAGCCAATCAACTGACAAACATAGTAAAGACATTAGCCAATCATGTCCCTGCACAGGCTGGCGTTATAGTTTCCATCCATCCTCTTCAGGGGAGAACATGCAGAGCACAGAAAGGCTGAGGTGGAATCGAACCTAGGACCTTCTTGCTGTGAGGCAGCAGTGCGAACCACCACACCGCCGTGCTGCCTACGTTATAGTTTTATAAAATAAAATAAAAATAATTAAAATACAAAATGTTAGTTTTGTATTTTTTAATTTAATTTTAGTTTCCAGACCGACTCTGTTCATTTTAGTTGAATTTTACTTTGTCGAAGCATTTTTAGCTTTAGTTTAGTTTTTATTAGTTTTAATGTTTTTAGAATTTTATTATTTAGCATTTGTCAGGGGCAAAGTTTCTGAAGTTCAGCTTAGATATTAATGCACAAACACCACTTTGAAGGCTGCTGAGTCACGGAGATCCTGGTCTCAGACTCCTGAGGCTGCCGGTGTTAATAAAACTGGAGACGCTTCCAGAAACAATCATTTCCTCCTCATTTGGTTTACACGCTGATCATGTCAACACTCAGGATTAAGCTGTAAGGTTGTGAACACTGAGCGTGTGGTTGAAATATAACTTGCTTTTTTGGGATTTTTTTTTTAAACCTATTTTGAAGCAAAGCCAGCAGATTTTCATTTTTTAGTGACCATTTCATGTTACTGTTGTACATTTACATAGAAGCTTTAAAACAACTGCCCAGAGGTGGTGCCAAGACAACTGCAGAGCGGCGAGCCTTCCAGAAAGACTGAATTATCTACAAGCTGCTTTATCTATTAAATTCACCACACCAGCACTTTTATTTTGTTACCAACCAACAACGTCCACCTGTTCCTGGTTAAAACCTAATAACTGAATGGACATAAATGTTATGAATATTCTCATCTCGCTCTTTCACTAAGTGAATTTCTCAAAATGTCAGTGTCCTAAAATAAAGCAGAAACAGAAGGCAGAAGCTTTTCCTCCCACAACTGAAACTTCATATTTAATCTGTCTCAGCACAAAGCGGCTTTACGGATTTAAACTAAATTAGGGCTTAACAGATAAAGACAAGCGCAAACATTTTAAACTCAATTATGAAAGATAAACAGTGAGTTTGATTACACCTTGATTACGCTTTGCAGCACCTTATGGCACAATTCCATCGCACTTTGTACGAGCCACCTAAAACCTCTTGTCACTGTTATTCTGCTCTAAAAGACTGCAGCTACTACTGAGCACCTCTCAAATATATCACCTCCATTCTCAAACAGCCTCCATCTACGTTCCGTGTTGTGTTTTTCTACCATCTCCTCCCTTTGTGTTCCCATCTGTAGTTTCCCCTCAGCCTGCTCTGGAGGACAAAGAGTATAAAATCATAGATTTCTGGATGTGTATTTATTAGTGTGGTTTAACCGGTCATTGAGACGTAAAGCAAATAAATGAGTTGGTTTGGAGGGCTTCAAAGTATGCAGTCTTTTCATCATGAGCTCCATTCTGTACTGTATTATGCATTCTCACTATTATAGTTTAATCTTGGTTCATGACTACAAAGTGCATTCTCAACTATCATGAATGGTTGCCTCCACTCCACACAGTCTTCTTCCTGATGTCCTCTAAGCTTCAGTTTCCACTTGTCACATCTTGTTTTCATAACCAGAATCTGCTCCCACTATTCTAACTCATTCTCTCTTCTTTCTCCTCTTTGGGATCTCTCCATCCTGTCCTCCTCCTCCTTCTGTGCCTCAGTTTCTCTACGTCCTTATCCCAGAGACAGAGCTGCAAGCTACACAGAGCTTTAGCCGTCTGTCCGCAGATGGCGGAAGCGTGGATTGTACAGCAGGGATGTGAGCACCTGGCACGAAGGATCCCTCTCATCTCTCTTCTGCTACCTGCCAGAAGTAGCCGTGGTGCATTTCAAAGCTTCCACCAATCCTTCATGTTTCCTCCTGCAACCTCTTTCCCCTCCAACAACCCCTCTCCCAACTTCAGGTTCTCCCTAAGGCACCTCCTTAAAATCCCGTTCCACTCGTCTGTCATCCAGCTCTGCTTTAAAATACTGTAAGAGATGTTTTTACACGTTTGGCGGCCGTACCTGCTCGTTACTCCCTCATAAAGCTTCATATTACATAAAATACAGCAGTTTCACTTCTGTGGTGGTGGCAGCGGCTCGTTATTTCATGCATTTGTAAGTGTAAAGTGGCTCACAACGCCAGGAAAATCTCAAATTCAGCAGAGGGTCTCTCTTAAAGGCTTAAAATGTCCTCACATACATGAAAAATTGTCAGTGACCTGCACATGTGCAAAGTTTCTGATGATGTAACTTCACCACAAAGAGCTCGGAGTGTTTCAGAGAATCAGAACTTCCCTCTCTCACCTGCATTTCCCCAAATCGATAGTAGGACATCTTGTACATGAGGCAGTTGAGCAGAGTTGGTGAACCGGCCTTGTCCACTCTGAACTCTCCCTGAGGAGTGAAGTAGTCACTCTCCTAAAGAAGACATGGAGGGAAATGCAGGGGGAAAGAAGGGTCCACAAAATTACTAGATGGCAAAAAGTACAAAGCATCAGCAGCAAAAAGTTCAGACTAGCAGGACACAGTGGTAAGAACTGACTAAATAAATTATAAAGCCTGCTTGATTTTAGTGATGTTCAATTAGTCTGGGAGCCAATTAGGAAGCATCTGAAGTCAAGAAAACAACCTGTAGTTAAAAAGCTCAAGTACTCAAACATTTTTTGAAAAATCCTTTAAAATCATTCTTCCACTTTATTTCAAAAAGAGACCCAGCGCATCAAGTGTTTGGCAACAGCATGCAGATCTCTATAACACAAATTTATTATTGTGTGCAGCTAAGGAATTAATGTGTTGTTGCATCCATTAGTCTTAATTTTCCACCAAACTAACCACAGTCACGCAAAATCATCTGGGAACTCTGATAACACCTAAAACAAGTGCAGAGATTTGAGTCTAAAACAAGTGTGTGCAGTTTATCTGCCACAAAGTAACCAGATAATATTCATCATGTTTGTTCCAGGAAGCCACTCATACAATTAGGCACACTTACTGAATAAAACAGAGCGCAGGGGATATAAGAAATACCTCCCAGTGAGGGGCAAAAACTGAACATAACCTTCATTAAGGTTATTTAAAAAAAAAAAAAAATAAAAAAAATAAAAAAATCTGCCCGTTACCCGCTCTGGTGAACCTCTGTAATATGGGAGCAGCAGAAAGTAGCTTTCTGTTTAATTAGTTAAATTAGTTTGGCCTCGGTGACACAGGCTGGATGGCGACCATGCATTCCCTGAGAAAATGTGTAGTGGAGGTTGCGCAGGCTGCTGCTATAGAGTCCTCCATGTGATTGCTTTGGGAGCTAGCAGATTGCCGTGGTCACCCACAATCTGCATTGAAGACGCTAAGGCCAGGCGGTATACCGGTTCACACCAAAAATCAGTCTTTATTTTCATTATGTGAATTTTTCATATAACTCAATACAAAGAGTCGCCTAAGCAGCACCCGGAGCGCGCGCGGCTTTCCGGAAGTGTTTCAGTGGGGACCCATTTCACTGCAGCTCCGGTGTACTGCTGTAGATTTTCAGGTGCAATGCAGCAATAATGACAACACAATAGTATCACTGCCCTTGAGGCTCATGTTTACTCTTTTCTCTTTGTTTAAATTCAGTGTGAACCGGAGTTAAAGAGGAAAAATATATATTAGACAAACAGCATTTGCAAACTACCGAATATTAAAAATTAAATCCTGACAAAAACAAAGGATTTGACATAACCGCATGACTCTGGCTCAGGAGCAGGCAGAGTGTGGTGTACACCAATCGAAAGGTCTACGATGCAGCTGGCACACATTATGCTTTTCCTTATTTTCTCTCAGATGCATTTTTACCACACGGTAATGAGGTCAGTGTATTTACCAGTCATCCCTGAGAGCCAAAGGTTTAGACTGCTATAGACACTGTTTCAGTTTCTACTTGTCTCCTTATGTCAGTGAGAGTGAACATCCTTAATCTGTTCATCCCAGACACACAGCTCTGCTTACCCGGTGTTTACGAGGGGCTGCCAACTGCAAGATAGTTGGATAGTTGGTAAGAGCTGCACCAGTTCAAGAATAAAAATGTGGCATTGCCCCCCCCCCCCTTTCACAAAGAGCACTGTGGAAGTGTGTAGAAATGGCTGAATGTGGTTTGACTCTAATAGTAGCCCCCAAAAAAATATATTTAAAAAAATGAAGTCCATTTTGTGCTTCTGTATGAAAAAGCAGCTGTTCTCCAAGTCATGAACAGACCTTGTGAGTACATCTCAGGTTTACTATATGAGCTCTAGTTTTTGGACAACAGAATGTGTGAATTTTTGCTTTTGTACAGGTGAGAAAGATATGAAAATGCACCTTGACTTTTATAAGAGGAAACATCGATTTTACTGCTGTGTGAGTCCTGCTCAATTCTTTCTCACGGAAAACTGTAGCTCGGTTTACAGGTGCTGCCGTCTTACACTCACCCTGATGTCCTTAGGGTGCTCTCCCTCGGCTATCCTCACCATCCACAGGAACTTGTTTATATCGTCACCTGAGTAGCCAATTACACCTCCAAAGATGATCAGCACATAGTCCACATCCAGAGACCTCATGATCTGGTAGGCTGCACTCTCATTGGAAGACATGGCTTTCCCCACCTAGAAAGAAAGTGACGGAGATTGAGAAGCCACTCTTTAACCGGGGTTTCCTGTTTCATAAGAGACGACGCTTCAGCACAGCAGTGGCACGAAGGGGAATTATTAAACAGAGATCCATCATGCATTCTCTGTGATTACATTTCCTGTGGACAGATGCTGAGGAGACAACAGGCAGCAGGTAGGAAGTGAGAGGGAAGAAAGCTAGAGGGGCTTTAACTAAAAAGACAAAAACATTTGTCTACATTTGGCAGCAGTGAGGGAAAAAATAAATCAAACCCACAGAATCTGACAGCAATTAACTGAAATCTCACCACAGTGTAAATTCAATAGGAAAAGTTTAAGCAAACAAGATTATCTGGCTTGTTGGAAACAGCCGTTTTATACAATGTGGCAATTACATAAGAAAAAAAAAATTCACTGAAGAGCTCGCTAATCATCCAGCGGCTGCGAGAGGAAACCATTTATTTCTCTGCGTGCACTTTCATCCACAAGTGAAACAGGAGAAGAAGAAGACGGGAACAGAAAGGCCTTACCAGTGCTATATGACTGTTATTCCACGTGTTATTATCCACTAAAGTGGTCCTGTTGGCCATGCCCGCTATCTGATAACCATAGTCCCACCAGGACATCACACGTGCATGCTCATCTGTATTCTGTCTCAACCAGTAGTACGCCTCCCTGAAGTCATCCAGGATGTTACGTGTCCTAACAAGGGGAAGAAAAAAAAGAAAAAAAAGGTTGACAGGTAACCGCGTTGGCAGGCATATGGCTGAGGAAGCCATTAATATTTCAGTTAAGACTTTGAATCAGAAGGGCAACAACAGCTGAAAATAGAGCATCCATATATAATGAACTGAGGGTTAAAAAACACCTTGCACTTTAAATGTTCATGTCCTAAATTTACCTCGAGCAGAGGGAGCAGACACGAATCCAGGGAACCAATTAACTGTAGGTATGGTAATCATATTACGTCGGTGTGTGTGTGGGTGTATACGTGCAAGAGAAAAGAGCAGAGTGACAGGCATGCTGCTCCCAGTAGCATAGCTAAACCACTGTCTGAGAACTATTGTAGTATCATTAATATATGCATGAGAACTTGCATCTAGCACTTAGCCCCGGTCTTCAATATTTCCTCCTTAATGCTTTAAAAAGAATAATTATGCCTGTAAAGAGTCTCATAGAGAATAATATATCAGTTTTTTTTTTTTACTTGAGATGCTTTCTGTGACCTAGAAGAATAAAAGTTAATCATGTACAGCCTCACATATCAATATTTCTCCAAC
The DNA here is from genome assembly GCA_034780415.1 of Cichlasoma orientale. Taxonomy (NCBI): domain Eukaryota; kingdom Metazoa; phylum Chordata; class Actinopteri; order Cichliformes; family Cichlidae; genus Cichlasoma; species Cichlasoma orientale. The sequence continues at coordinate 581,235 of JAVDPK010000511.1, read as the reverse complement.
CCCCCTGTGAAATATGCTCACTCTCTTGCTGCACAACACATACGTGCTAATTTGCATGCAAGGTGGCGGAAACCGTCCTCCTTCATTATGAACCATCATGGGAGATGATGTTCTACGCTTTGCAGTTCCTTTACATCCATGAACAGTGTTCTGCAATGCGCGGCTCTCACCCGTCGTGGTTGTACGAGGCGAGCACCACGCTGGGACTGGAGTAGGCGTTGCTGGTGACCCACGTGCAGTGGACGGCGAACATCATGAGCAGCATCAACATGAGCATAGTGACTATGGACTTTATATTTGGACCCAGCCCCTCCTCTGCCTTCTCCTGCTCCGACACATGTTTGCGCACCTTGCCAGCCTGCAGGGGGAGACAAACACTATCAGGACAGGTGGCAAAACAAGTCTGAAGCTTTCCAGAAATCTAAATTATTGAGTGTGATAAATTATTGAATGAACTAATTGAGGGAAATATTTTAGAGCATCCACGGTTTTTTTTTGGTTTTTTTTGGTAGTGTGAAGACACATCAGTGAGAAACGCACGATGAACCTGGTGATGAGTTTTGTTTTTTTTTTTGTTTTTTTTTTTAACAGCAGTCGAAATTTTTAACAAAGTGTGCAGAGAAGACGCTCTGCATCAAATTAACACCTTCAGTTACGCCCTCAGCTAAACCGCACGCTGAAAGTCAAAGCGGGACAACATGTTGAGAGAAATGAGAATTAACTTGTGAACCAATCACTGCAGAAAAAGTGTGATTTCCTTCACTGTCTATTGCCACAGAAGTGGAGATGAACTACTCTTCACAGGGATCTGGAAGCTGCGTGGAAAACTTCCAGGAAATGTCAGGTGCTGAAGTGGAATTTCAATTTCTGGCAGTTCACCCCCTCGGCCAAGGGGAGGCTTTAACTTATAAATGGTAATGCTGCGGGCAAATTCTAAATGGGATAACACCACTGCACCACAAGTTCAATCACATTTGAGATCGTCTCTGGTATCTTCTGTTGGTGTAACATCTGCCAGTGAGTTGTCCTAATGTGATGTGATATGTAATTTGTTCACGTGTTTGTCTTGTAAATGAGACTCTGGTCTTAATTAGACTACCTGAATAAATACATCTCAATTAAGCAGCTAATTAAGTATCCATATGTAACCATGGTGCACTCAGAGGGCAAAACTGAGGTTTTAACTCCAAATTTCAGATCGTGACTGTGATACTGGATAAACTGCTCAATTTTAAAACGTGTTCCATGTCATTCAATGCTCCCAAAAATGTGTGCGCCCAGGACCTTTTGATATTTACAATTTTCCCAGCATTTTTAATGAAATGTGCTCTTTGAGATAAAAATGCATGTTAGAAACGTATCTGGAAGAGGAGAGGTATTTTGGAGGAAGCAGAGAGAAAGATGGGATTACGTGGCAGGCTGGAGCTGACGCATCCTCAGCCGTGACTGCAGAACCGAGTTCAAAATTCAACAAAGGCGGCTAAAATTATGGCAACAGAATCAAAACAGTTGCCACTGAATCACAGTTGAATCACAGTTTACCCAAACTGGTGGGGAGTGAGGAGGGAAGCTGACAAATACGCAACCGATAAATCTAAACCCCAAACGGTGCTATGAAAGCGTGAAACTTGGTGAACGTCACATTTTTGACAGTTTTTTGGCTTTTCCACATTATTACATTGTTTTGCAGACAAAATTTTACCCTCATAGCAACATGACATCAACAGAGTATAAAATTATTAATACCAAAGATCAGTGAAGTATAAATTCAGTAGTTTTTCCTGCCGTGTTCTGACCTTGTCATAGAGATTCCCGGAGTTCCTCTTGTCATCTTCGTCGCTGCTGTCCTCAGCGGGGGGTTTCTCCCTCTTTGTGTCGTCTCCCATATAATGCTCAAAGACGCTGGAGAAAGCCACGGCTGACAGCATGCACACGACTGGAGTCAGAGTCAGCATCAGACGCACCATCACACCAGCAAAATAGACTGCGCTGATTGCATAGAGGGCCACTGAAAGGCACGAGACAAAGAAGGCGGTGGGTGAGAGATGCTGAAATAGAGAATAAGGCGAGGAAAGCAAAGTTGGCAAAGGTGAGACAAGGAGAAAGACGGCGTGAATGTAAAGGAGACAGAAAATGAGTCAGAGTGGTGGAGGCAGATAAAGACACGGAAAGAGAAATTGAGTTGTTAGAGTAACACTGAATAATCAGTCTATGTTAGTGCTGCAGATCTCAGACCACGAATAGACGAACACTGGCTGGTCTTTGTCCTTGAAAAGTGCCGGCCCGGCTCAACAGGTGCGTGGCTAATCAATAGCTCTAATTGGCTAATTAAGTCTGTGGGAGAAACAGACTGCTGAAGGACTTTGTTTCCAACACTTAAAGCTTTCCTAGCCTTCATCCTGCCTGTCTAACCCCAAGTTTTATTTAAGTTGCTTTATAAAGAAGTTCAGTCTCATTATTTCAGGCTGGAGAAAAGAAATGCTGTCCACAGATGAGACTCCTAGTCACGATATTCGAACCAATTCTTTATTAATAAATCATGCATCTTAATCACAGATGATCAAATAAACTCCACTAAAAACAGAACCATTAGTAATTCAAGAGCTAATCCCAGCTGACAATGAATCAGGTATGACGGAGGAGCTATTTCAGGAACCCTCTGAAAGTAAAATACCCATTTACTCGCTCGCTCCATAAACAATATTACAGGACTGACTGGTGGAGAATTTAAGGCTATGATGTACACGGAATTCTCCTGTTTGAATCATCAGTCATAACAAAAAGAACTGGTTCTTCACTGTAAAGTCAAAAGCTTGTGTACATGACACGGTACACGACTTGCTAAGAGATTTCAGTAAGAAACATCCAGTTACAGAGCTTAGAATTCCTCATTGCTCAAGACTATGCTGCTGACAACAGTAACAATACAATATGCATCCATCCATCCATCATCTGCTTATCTGAAGTCAGGTCACAGTGGCAGTATGCCAAGCAGGGTATTCCAGACAGCCTTCTCCCCAGCCAGACTCTCCAGTTCCTCCTGGAGGATCCCGAGGTATTCCCAAGCCAGGCGAGAAATATAATCTCTCCAGTGAGTTCTGGGTCTACCCCGGAGTCTCTTCCCAGCTGGGCGTGACTAGATCACCTCCAAAGGGAGCTGTCCAGGAGGAATCCTAACTAGATGCCCAAACAACCTCAACTGGCTCCTTCTGACACAAAAGCAGCGGCTCTACTCTGAGATCCCTATCTCTACGGCTGAGCCCGGCTACCCTGCGGAGGAAACTTGTATTTGTGAGCTTACTCTTTTGGTCAGTACTCAGACTTTATGACCATAGGTGAGGGTTAGAACTGGTAAATCAAGATGGACTGGTAAAATGAAAGCTTTGCCTTCTACCCCAACTTTCTCTTCATCACGACAGTCCTGAACAACGTGCACATTACTGCTGACGCCGCACCAATCTGCAGCCAGCTCATGTGCCACCTGCCCATCACTCGCGAATAAGATATCCAGGTACTTGAATTCCCTTGCTTGAGGTAGCTTCTCTCCCCCCAAACCAGAGGGAGCATTCCACCATTTTCTAGCAAAGAACCATGGCCTCGGGCTCGAAGGTGCAGACTCTCATCCCCGCAATTTCACACTTGGCTGCAAACAGCTTCAGTGGATTTCAGCCTGTTTTTTTTCCATACTGCATCAGAATTATGTTTTTTTTTTCTTTTTTTTTAAACCAACGTATTGGACAAGCGGTCACTGGCAGGCCACTCACCCATCATCTTATTTGTGACGCCTACAGTTCAGATGTTTACATCCACTCATGGGCATGCATGTCGTGTAATTTGGGGCCTTTAGTGATTTATTTGATTCCAGGGTAGAATGATTGTACAGCATACACCTTTAATGACTTTAAAAAACTGCTTTTAAGTCTAATCCACAAATTTTCAATACGGTTCAGGTCGGGGCTTTGGGAAGACCATTCGGGAAGCTTCATGTTAGCCTGCTTTATCCATTCTAAAAGCAGTTTTGTGTTTGGGATCATTGTCCTGTCGGAACACCCAATTGTGTCCAAATCGTCCTCCATTATTCCATCCACTTTGTGCAATATACCTGTACCACTGACAGCAAAACAGCCCCAGAGCATGATGCTTCCACTACCATGTTAAACTCCTCCCAACATATCTCTTATCATTGTGGCCAAACAGCTCAATCTTATTCTCATCTGACCATAAAACTTTTCTCCAGAAGGCATTCGGCTCATCCATGTGGGGCAGCTGCAAATTTCAATCAAGCTTAAAAAGGTATGGATTTGGGAGCAGGGGGTTCTTTCTTGGTCCGCCCCCCCTCTCGGTCCATGGCAATATAAAACTGGCTTCACTGTGGACAGTGATGCTGATGTTCCAGCAGTTTTCAGTTCATGGCAGCCTGGGTTGTTCCTGAACATCCTGACCAATTTCCTCTCATCTGAAGGCGACATGTTTGGGTCTTCTTCCAGATGCATTTGAATAACTAGTACTTATGTACATTTGTTTGAACTCAAGATCTTGGAATCTAGTTAAGAAATGGCTCCATGAAGCTTCCCAAAACCCCAACCCTATTGATTTGTGGACTATGCTTCAACCAAATATTAGTGAGGGTGTGTGTGTGTGTGTGTGTGTGTGTGTGTGTGTGTGTGTGTGTGTGTGTGTGTGTGTGTGTGTGTGTGTGT
>JAVDPK010000511.1:550320-568665 GCA_034780415.1 Cichlasoma orientale | reverse complement strand
GATTTTCGCCCTCCCTCCTCCCCCCCCTTTTTTTTTTTGGCAACTGAACGACACCTGGCTCTGAAAAGAGCCGGTAAGGAATAGAGCAGGTGTCTTTTTCTGTTATCGGAATACGTCTACAAATATATTTCCCCCTCTTTCATTTACTACCAAAAGGTGCATGATGAATGAGAGACATTCTTGAGGAACAATGAAGACTGTTGCAGATTTCCCGCCTCCCCTAACAGCCCTGCTTCACCAAGTAGAATTTAATTGTTGTAGGAGCAAAGGCAGGTCAAAGCTCTCCTACTGCGAAGAGGCCATAATTTATTTTCAATGCTCTCAGAGACTCTGCTTTGCAGTTACAGCGAGTACAACATATAATCATGCGGAGATGATACTTGACATGGTATCGTTTATCTTGACCAGAATAGGAGTGCCTGCTGTGTATTCATCCTAAGCTGAGGACAGATGTGTGGATGGTGGCGGGTTCTCCGAGACAACGGGCAACGTGCTGGAGCCTCCGCGTGCGTCGTGAAACTCGGATGTTATCGGGATAACAAGCCTACCCTCTTCACTAGTTCCCTGCCTGTGGTACATGCAAATAAATAAAATAATAAAGAGGATCAGGTAGCGGGTGGATGCATTTACAGCTAAGTGGTGTGTGGGTGCGTAGATGTCTGCACTGCTGATGATGGAAAGCTTGCTGTTGTGAGAGATGAGCACAGGCGTGACTGGGCATTTGAGCTTGTTTCAGGGTTAAATGCTTGGTCAAACGTGTTGTGAGATGCATAGGATGGAGCAGCGGTTTGTCTGCATAGCGCAAACATTTCTATTCAAATAAAGCAATCTGAAGACAAGTGAGTCTCCATTACAGCATCTGTATGTGGGCGAGTTTTAAATATCAAGCCGAACGGTGAAAGTTATTGTCTCGCATAATTGCTCGCGCGCTGTGCGCTTGTGTTTGCGTGTGAGCATCTTACCGATATAGACTCTCCGGCTGTAGCGTTGCATCAGCAGCAGCACAAACACATGCAGCGGAATCAGGTTGATAATAAACACATAGCCTCCCCACGCCGAAACCTAGAACACAAATACACACAGACATTAAAGGGGCATTTATCGTTTCACAATTGTTTCGTGGAGGCGGGTGAAGCACATGAAACATGGAGGTAGCCATGGCATCAACACGTATTGCTTTGTAGACTCCCATTGGAGGCCTCAAGTGTAGCATGTGGACTGTCCTGGCCTTGGCTTTTAAAACAGATCGTGAGCAAGGTGTGTATTCGACTGAAACCAAGGAAACTGCAGCCTCATACAATAACTTCAATCACAAGGTAACCACACCCCAAATTATACCCAATACTTTTTTCCCCCTCTTATTTCTTTAAGTGGGGCCACAATTAACAAAATTACCATTAGGTGTATTGCATTGAGAAATAAATATAAACTAGCAGCTGATTAAATAAACTCATTAGGAAAGTCTTTAATGAGGGTTATACCATGAGAGCAGGAGGGTTTTTTTCTCAGACTGTTACATAAATGGACTTTTTCTGCATTTGGAAATTTGCAGACCCGGAAGCTAGATCCATCTTTTATAGTGTACGGATCCACAGGGATGAACTATGGTTTTGTGCAAAAGTCTTGAGCCACTCTTCATTTCTTTATAATTTTCTAGAAAAATTGGAAAGAGTCTTCAGGAATAGTTCTCCAGGCTTCTTATAGGACATTCAAAGCTCTTCTTTGGATGTTGGCTGCCTTTTGTTCTGTTGTCTGTCAAGATGATCCCACACTGCTTGAACAGCACTGAGGTCCGGGCTCTGGGCGGGCCAATCCATGACTGATAGTGTCACCTATCCAGGTATGCTTTTCCTGCATTGGCAGTGTGTGTTTGGGATCATTGTCGTGGTATGGCATAGTGGATCAAAATATGATGGTACTTTTCTGTGTTTATAATTCCATCAGTTTTGAAAAGATCCCCTAACACCACTGGCTGAAATGCAGCCCTGAGCCATGAGACAATTTCTGATGAAGCTTCAGTCAACAGTAGGTGGGTCAACTGATGGTCCAGATGCATCTCTCAGGTACTGCTAGGTCTTTGCTGGAGTTTTCCTATTTCTTAAGGCAATAGCTTTCAGATACTGTTCATCTGCTGTAGTTATTTGTTAGGCCTGCCATTTCTTTTGTCCTCCATCTGTCCAGTTTCCACAAATTTTGACTGCCTGGAAGTTAAATATAAATCAAAGAGGGGTGGCTCAAGACTTTTACACAGTAATATAGAGAGGGTAATGAGGTTTTAATGCTGGAATGCCCATTAAGTCACAAAAAAGAACAACAATTTTCCCCTTTCCTGTCAGTTTCCACAGTGCCTGGTAGGTTCTTATGTGCTACCAGCACCAGAAGGTGACAGTAATGTGGCTACAGACTGTTTGGCAAAAATCATTTAACAACAAAAACAGAAGAACAATAACTGCCAGGCGTCGGACCAGTACAGCCTGTGTGGTGCTATGAGATTAGATGCTTCTGTAGAAACAGGAAAAAAAACAACATGTAAAACCAACAAATACAAGAGCCACCCAACTCTAGTGAAATAACTTCACAAAACAACAAAAATAACAGCCAAATGTGAACTCCGCCTGGTAAAAGTAGCACGTCACAAATCTAACAACTATTCAGAGTCATTCGAGATTTTTTTCCTTCTTCAGGACACTGTAAACATTATTTCTCCGCTGGCTTGGGAATGCATCAGTGTCCCCCAGAACAGCTGGAGGAGGCGGCTGGGGAGAGGGAGGTCCAGGCAGCCCAGACCCTGGGATGGAGGGATATATGTATGGCTAATTGGAAGGCAGAATTCTGTGTGGTCATGCAATTAGAAGCATAGATTAAAATGGCTATTGTAGCCTATGATTTCAGTTGTTCCAGTATGACAGAATTTGAATGAATGAAAGATCAACATCTGGCAACACTAAATCTGTTTAGTTGAATCAAATTATTCTCATCAAATAACCTCACATTTTCTCACTACCTTCAAACAACAGAAGCCATACACACAACTGGTCCAAGGAGCATTTACTTTTATCATCAATTAACTGCTCACTGTATATAATGTCAAACAACGACATGGAAAATGCCACTGCAGCTTCTCAGAGCTCACGGCTGTGTTTTTAATGCCTTGGATCTTCTGAGCAACCAAAAACCGAACAGACTAATTCAACGGACATTAAATCCTCTTTACTGCAGCTCCACTATTAAATGCAAGCACACAGCTGTAAAAAGAAAAACAGACATATACAGTTTCAATAAAACCTTGGCAATCATATTTTACATGTTAGATGCACCAATAACTTTAAAAGCACCACTAAAATTATACCATTTCTGAGGTCTGCTGGGTTTCACAGCTCTGGATGTGGGGGCTATAAAACGATGGCACAAGAGGGGGGGGGGGGGATTCACTGACAAGTTTTCAATTGCCTGTACTTGCAAAGGGCAAATGGAAACGGTGAGAGCACTAGACAGAAAGACAGAAGTGGACAGAGAAAAAGTGAAAGAACAGAGAGAAAGCAGGTGTTGAGAGTGAGCGAGAGACAGAGGAAGAGTGAAAGGATGTTTGTGCCAGAAAGTGAAACCTAGAAAGAGGTAGAGACAGCAGAGAGGAACGAATAACATATGCAAATTGTTTGATCTTTCATTCATAGCAGCTTTTGAGAAAGATCCCCCATTGTACCTGCTAAAAGCGCCGGAAAGATCATTCATTATACTTTTGCAATCAGAGGGAAAAATAAGCATGTCATGTCTAATTGATAAACAATAATATCCCACACTGAATAAAAGAGAAAAGAAAATTTCTAAATAAGTTCCTTGCAAGCGCAATTATCTTTTGGCAGTCATTCACGTCTGTTCACTCAGATGTTGACAGTCAATTAGTAGCAGGCGGACCGTAACTTATGTGGATGCAAGAGATGACTTCAATTTAAGCATCGTTTCCACTGTTGACACAAGGATGGCTGATCAAGTCCCTGTTGCTGACTGGCTGGGAACTAATTGTAAACATAACACTTGAAACGCAGTGACAGAGGCTAGCTGCTGCACTCAGCTTGACTAAATACAACACGTCTCCTATGTGTACTAACTGCGCGCGTGCGTGCGTGCGTGCGTGCGTGCGTGCGTGCGTGCGTGCGTGCGTGCGTGCGTGCGTGCGTGCCAGTTATGTCCAGCACTGCATTTTGCCGCGATGCTGCCACAAAGTGTATTTTGGGTAGCCGGGCAGATGTTTATGTCTCTGCCCATAGATGCACGTTGTCAAACCAATGACATCACAACCATACACTTGTTGCTGGTTTGACCCAATAGCAGCAGCATCGTCTCTAGCAATTTGTGCAAGCATGACAAAGTCAGGAGAACAGATGATGCAGAGTGGGAGTAAGAAGAATGTGGAGGAGAGCTTAAGAAAATAATCAATATTCCCACACAATATACCACCGAAAATAAAGATTTAAGCACGCTAAGAGCTACAACAAAACGCAGCTCTAAACAGCTCATTAACAGCGCTCTCTCTTGAATTTGGCAATTTAGAGAGAACTGTAATCCCAAAAGAAATAAGACACAAGTCTATACAGAACACTGCTCACGCATGCGTTATTTATTTATTTATTTATTAAGTCGGGGGAGTTAAACCTGAGAAAAATAGGCTCTTTAAAATATTGATCCCTTTGACTCAGACTCTCTGACATTATTTAAGTGCATTATTGACTCGGAGTCAAAGTTACATCAACACTTTTCCTAAAACTTGTTTTCTCCTTTGGGTATAAAACAGTATCAGGCTTAATGACAAGCCACTGGTGTGGAAGGCGAAGTCTGGAAAAATTCCCATGGCATAACTGTTATAGGCAAACGAAAGAAAGAAAAAAAGAAAAAAAGAAAAAGTGAGGCCACTACCATTTTTACTGGTACTTTCAGCTGCTCCCTTTTTCCCAAGGGGTCGCCACCGCGGATGGCTCCACATGTTTCATTTGGTACAGATTTTACGCTGGATGCACTTTCCAACACATTTTTCCAGGCCTGAGAACAGTGCTAGGAGTACACCAGCTTGTGACACCCACCCGGCAGCAAAACAGTGGATAAAAAGTAATTTGTAACCTGATAATGGCAGGTGATGAATTGCAATTCATCCTCTATGAACCATGAATTTGTCTAATGTCCATGATAAAATTGTGTGTGTGTGTGCGTGTGTGCGTGCGTGCGTGCGTGCGTGCGTGCGTGCGTGCGTGCGTGCGTGCGTGCGTGCGTGCGAGCGAGAGAGAGCAGCAACAAGCTCCATTTGAATTTATAGCTGTAGACGCCAGCCCAGTGCCCGAGTCACTGGGTAACAGCAGAGGGCAGGGATCAGAAAATGTTTGGAGCCAAGTCTTTTAGCCGTTATCATTCTCTGCATTTCATAGCCGGCTTATCTGATGACCACAGGGCCACTCTAAAGAGGATATAGAGAACACAGCATGCAACACAGAGAAGGGTTTTACTCTGCACGGGTATGTGTGGGGTGTGTGTACACAAGTGTTTCCAGCCTACGTGCTCTCACTGTGAATCACTGATTATTTACAATAAAGACGTTTTTTTGTGTTTAACTATTTTTTAAATGTGTTCTGTGTACCAACCATTATTATCAGGTTCATTAAGACTTTGAGGCAGAATAAAAGTCTTTAGGGTTGCTCTATATATTAGTGTGCTTGGACAAAATCTGTGAAGCTGTTGGGAAATCTGAGTGGCAGACTCAACTAATAAGGCAGCGACTGACCAAGTGCCATGAGGACACCTGAGGAGACTTTTGCTCAGTAGGACCATCCTGAATACCAGTTTTGGCGCTTTGGAGATAATCAACAATATTTAAAGTCGGGCTGAGCGATCTTCTCCATGATCCAGTCGTCCTAGTGTCCCCTCCCTGACTGCCAATAAAAACTACCAACCCCAGTGGGTAGGGAAAGCTGAGGGGGTTAACATGATACTGCTCACCCTCCATAATACATACTGTGGGGCCCACGCACAAAACACACACTATTGCTCTCTCAGCAGTGCTCCTGCTACTTATTGGTGGAAGAGGGACAGAGACACACACCAGGGAGTTCATTTCTCACTTCCAGCATGAAGAGAAAGAACGGATGCTTTGCCAGTGGGACAGCCTCATTCACATATGATGCGATGATTCAGCCTACTGTAGTTAATGACCATAAATCAGCGCATATCTGCTGAATTGCTAAAAGAGTATTGCATAATAACATTTTTAACTTCTTTTTCTTTAGGCCTATAATTCTACACATTCAATTAAAGGTTCACCGATCCCTCCTCCGTACCCTAATCTGACCCATAAGACTTGTCGCCACTGATTTTCAGTTTAGTTCTGGTATAATTTGGCATACCTCACCTTTTCTCCCCATGTGCATTCCTTAAGAATGGTGTCTTGACTAGGGTTGGGCGATATGGAGCAAAAATAATATCACGATATTTTTTTAGCTGAATGGCTTGGTGTACCCCTGCCTCTCGCCCTATGTCAGTTGGGATAGGCTCCAGCCCCCCCGTGACCCTGAAAAGGATAAGCGGAAGCGAATGGATGGATGGATAAACTATTGGCATATTTAAATAATAATGCTCCTCAAATAAATTAATGTTTTTTCCTCCATAACAAAACACTCACAGCTGTGCTAATAAAAGTAAACAGAAAAGATACTGAGCAAAAGGCCGACTTATTGTTTAAAAACCAGTCTGAAGTGAAGTAGACTTCACCAAAGTACTTCCTCCTGTGTGTACTCCTGTACAGCCAGTACTCTGTGCAAATAACAAAACATGTAAACAGACTGACTGAACAAAATTCCATCCTTCAGTCAGAAAGCTTCTCGCTAGCTCAGTAAATCCACAGACATTTGTGCTGACGTATCACAGCAACGGGCCCACCTGTTCAATGCGGCGTCTACGTGTCCGCCGGCTGCATCACGAACACATGAAAAAGGATTTCCTTCTTTATTTTGAAAACTTTTTGTTTGCTATTACAGATTTCAAGACGAAAGACTCCTCTCCCACATTCCTTATCAACTTAATCTTGTTTCTTGCTAAATTTCATATTCATAAAAGTAAAATAATGCACAGGAAACCTCTTTTTGACCTCTTTATAATCTATGTTGAAATATATCTTGACTCAATCTCAGATTCAAATAACAAAAAGGCTATAAAAACAAAAAATGTCTGGAAAGACTATAACTTATTTTTGTAACTCGCATTTATTTATTATTTTATTTATTTATTCTAGCTACATTTGTCTCTAGTCGCTTTGTGCAGAAAAAAAAAAAAAAAGGCGCTGGGGGGAAAAGCTGGTAAATCTAGCAACAAAGCCACTAAGTTGGCAACACTGCATGACCCACGTGAGCATGATCCGCTGCGTGGTGGGGTGACGTATTTACGCCATGAAATTAGCACATCATGATATAATTTATTTTCCCGGGCAGGATTTTTTTTTTACCGGTATTATTGTGAATGATATATGGCCCAGCACTAGTCTTGACTCCCGGCTTCAATGAACAGTAGAGATCAACTGATCCATAGATGCATCTCTCAGGTTCTGTGTCAGGTCTTTGCAACTTTTCCTATTTCTTAAGGACATGACTTTCAGATACTGTTTGTCTGCTGTAGATAATTTTTTTAGACTTCTCCAGTTTTATAAATTTTGAAGGACACATTGCACACCATGCACAGATATGCCAAGCCTTCAGCTAATAGCTCTTTGGGAATCACCTTATTGGCTGCAAAAATACTATTTTATGCCTGTCAAACTGTGTTATCTTTGGCATTTTTGTAGATTCAACCAAAGAAAAGGGAACAAATTATGTGTTTTTGTGACAGGCTGCTAGTAACAAAGTGCCTAAAGATACAATTTCAAATCGGTTCCTTGCCAAGTTTTCTGTTATGTGTACACAACACTGATTCATCCTTTGAGTTAGGTGTCTTTATGCTCAAAAGAGTCATAAGTCAGTGTTTAGTGGCTTAACAAACAAAAGAAACACTCCTCTGAAAATGGTTAGGTACAAGGACCGAAGGACTGAAAATGAGTGAAAATGCAGCCAGTGTCCGAATAAAAACTTTGGAAGGCTTTCGAGACTTTTTTGAAAGTCTGAGTCCTTGGAAGCAAAATATAAATAAATAAAGGATAGTTAAACACTTTTGCACAGTGAAGATGATGGCTCAGTGCAGCCGTTCCACTCATACACATTCCTTTCAAAGAGAGAGAGAAAAAAGCCCAAGTTGCTATAAAAAGTTGCTAAATGTAGGGACAATGAGGTGAACTGAAATAGTCCAAAACTCAGGTACAGCTCTAGTGTTCAGAACAATAAATACCTGCTTAAGCAAAGGATCTGTAGACATGCCCTGATATGACTGGCTACTTTACAACAGGAGGGTTTAAAAGGAAGAATAAGCCAATGCTTTTGGGTTTAACAAGCAGACAGTGCAGCTGATCCATGCGTTTGCTTTTGCTCTCTACTCCCCCTTCACTCCAGCCTCACCGCTGGAGGGTTAAAAGGAGGATTTTGCACAGCTGCCAGAAAAGTTCCTGTGGCTCCCGTCCATCAGTCTTTCCAACTGCTCAGATCCTCTTCTTAATCTCATCCTTCTCTACTCTCCCTTCTGATTATACCAACATTTAGGCAGGGGATTTTACCCTCTCCGTCTCCATATCTGCCTTTAAAATGACACATTCAATTAAGCCCCAGGGGAAAACACAGTCTCGGCTATTTCCTGATTAAACTGACAGCATCAGGTGATACGGCTGGTTTAAAAAAAAACAAAAACAAATAGGGTGAGTTAACCAGTGTTTGTAGTTCTTTGTGTCCAAGATCAAAATGAGAAAGCAGGTGCTGCTGGGAGCCTGGTGGTGTTGGAGACGTACAAACTTAGTGTCATCTGCAGGGGTAGGCTGGCTGCAGACGGTACAGAGAAACATTGCAGAGAGGGAGAGAGCAGGTGTGAAGGAGAGTAGTAATAAGGAGAAAGAAGCATGGGGACTCAGTGTTCCCTTCCATCACGTTTGCTCCCTCTGCTGTCTTATCGTTCTGCATTTGTCACCATCTCTGTCCCCTCTCTCTTCTCCCTCCTTATCTTTTCACATCTCTCTCTTCCTTTGTCTCCATTCTCTGTTCTGCCTCCTTTTCTATTCACCCTTCCACTACTCTTCTCTGTAGTCCTCTCCATCCCCCCACCAACCCTTGGATGGAGTGTGATCGATGAAGCTGGATTTTAGTAATCTGTTTCATTTGACATCTTTCCCACCGATGGCCACAGAGATTTAGCCTGGAATTAGCGAGAAGCCCGAGATTTCACAGGCACCCGTGACCATGACACACGCCAACAAAAACAATGCAAACAATCTGTCTCTGATGCACTGTGCTTGGACTGTCTTTTTATCCAATCGCTGTCATCAACCCCCTGGATGAGCTTGTGCCTGCATTCATAAATAATCCAGAAAAGAACTGGATAAACCGCTCCTCTAAGTTTCCATGCAACACAGTGTCACTGCTGGGCAGAGTGGACAGCCGCTCCAACCAGCCATCTCTGGGCCTGGTTTTTTTTTTTTTTAAATCATGGCCCAGTTCTGAATTGGAACAAGCTGCACACACAAAGTGGGGTTTGCCAAGAAAGAAATCCTCCTCAATTCTAGAAACTAAAAGGCAAAGGACCTTTTGTGTTTTGAACAGTTCAATTCAGCACATATTCAAATATTAGTGTTCAAGTGCCTTAGAAATTACAGACAAGAGCTACAGGTAGCACTTTACAGACATCCGCTGCAGTGTAAGAAAATTAGTTCACAGTAGGGAGGAAGTCTGACTAACATGACGACGCATTCCCTTCAGCATGAGAACAGAAAGAATCAGCCGGTCCCAGCACACTCATCTAAATTATAAACTACTGTGAAACGCTGTTTTAGAATGCTGCTTTACATACAATAGATAAACAGTATATTAGGTACACCTTTCTAGTGCTCAGCTGGACCCCCTTTTGCCTTCAGAGCTGTCTTAATTCTTGTGGCACAGTTTCAATAAGGTGCATTTCTCAGAGGTTTTGGTCCCATATTGACATGATAGCGTCATGCAGTTGCTGCAGATTTGGCTTCTGCACATCCATGATGTCTCCCATTCTACCACGTCCCAAAGGGGCTCTACTGAATTGAGATCTAGTGACCTAAATAACCTCTCTTCCCCATTCTGGGGAGTTTCAATCTCAGCAGGTCATCTTGACAATGTCTACATGCCTAAATGTACTGAGCTGCTGCCACGAAATTGGCTCATTAGACATTTGTGATAACGAGCAGTAGAGCAGGTGTACCTAACAAAGTGACTGCTGAGCGTATGATATTTCCTTTCAAAATGTGAAATAAGCACAAATACATGAATGACGAATGATATTTTATGGCACTCATGCTTAAAATCTAATAGTCATAAATATCAAGACATGAAATGGAACAAATGGTTTGTCAAGAGCCACTATTAATCAAAGGCTGGAACCAGAATTGATAATCTCAATTACACTAGGCTCCAATTATGATTTTCATTACTGACCACACTCTCTCTTTTTCTTGATCATTAGAAAATAGTAAAAAAAATTCTTGCAACAATGGCCTGGAAACACAATGTGATAACTTTATTTTATTCAGTATAAAAATTATTTAAAAAAAAAATGGGACACCTTCAATTAGTTTGCAGGTCTAAATTAAGCAAAAACCTTACTTAGTTGATTTGAATCAAAGTTACCCAGTGTGTTTGTATGCAAAATATTCTTACCATGTAGAAGTAGGAGAGACAACAGCCAATGGTCCAGAATACTGAGCCCGTCTTCACTGATTTCACCTAAAAGGACAAAGAGCAGAAAATTACTCAAATTTCTTTTTTTTGAACATATATAATTTAATAAAAAGGATTTGTGTTTCAGGGACAGCAGAAAGTAAAGTAACAAAGGCTGAACATTTTCTGATGATGACACGGTGCACTATTCCAAACACACCAGAAAAAATGTGAGACAGGGACTGAGTGCAGACAACCGTGCTGAGGATGTTTGCTTTCTTCACTGCTGAAACACCATTATATTAAAAACTCATGTATTCTGAAACTGTATAAAACAAACTTGTGTACACTTAGTGTGGCTGAAAGTGCTACAAATACATTACTTTTAATCCTTAAAAGCAGTTTAATAATCACAGTGTAATGATCACAGCCGATATGGAGCAGCCAGCTGCCGTGAGAGAGATAAGGCTAGTTCAGAGCAGACCACCGGCAACATCTTGTAAACAAGCTCTTCTTCTGAGCCACGGGCTGATACAGAAAGCAGGTGTACACATCAACATAAAAAAAAAAAAAACAAACAAATGTGCATGCACGCACACACACTCATAAATAGAAGATGCATTCAACAGTGACCTTTAAAATGATCAATCTCAGAGAGACTACCAGTGAGAATGGCAGTGTGCAATGTTGTCAAGTACCTTTAGTGTATCAAGCAACGCTTAAAATAAGCTCAAGATGGGCAAATCAATAACTGCCAGACCAAGGTGGTCTCACCTCCTCAAGGTACCCAGCCCCTGGATCAGCCAAATCAACTGTAATGCAAAAAAAACCAAAAACAATCCTCAAGCAGTTCTTCCGTTGGCTGATGGGGAATGCTGCTGTATCTGATTATGAATCTCATCCATTAGAAGATAGAACTTAGCTTTGTTTGTGGAAAAAGTGACAATATTTTAAAGCCTTGTGACGCTGTTTGGCGTGGCATGGCAGAACAAATTAAGATGAGCTCTTTTTCTCTATGGGAGATGGGCCTGGTTTAATATTACAACCACTGATCATTGATTTAATCTCTTTTTTTTTTTTTTTTTTTTTTTTAAACCCCACAACCCCACTGTTTTTTGGCAAGCTCATTGGGTCCATAATTTAAGTCTAGTCAAGAGAGATACTTTGGATAAAAGCACTTTAAAAAGCAAAGAGCGACAACCTTTTCTTTCTTTTTTTTATTAAAAAAAATCAGTGTGACACATAAACGAGTAAAAAGTAGAGGATTAAAAAGATCACTTGTTTTTCAACTCCTATCCCACTTCAAAGATTAATCATCTATCAAAACAATCCTGGAAGAACTAAAGATGAACTGTATGAGAGTAAGTGGCTTGTTGTATCGTCACAGTAAAGAGGATTCTGTTTCAGCTGGTCCTTCTTTGTGTAGTGAGCTAGTATAAGTATTTAACAGTGTCGCAAATGTCAGCTGATTTATTGTAAAAGCACTGCGCCACTCACCTCTAGGAAGATGCACTTTGCAGCCATTTGCGCTAACAAATAGATCATAGTTCCTAACAAGAGGTGCCGGGCACAACAAACTGCCCCCGGCAGACGGTATAGCTGATTTGAATGCCGTCCGTCCCTCTCAAACATTAAATCACAGAGATGACACACAGGTCCCATTGTTCATGCCCATAATTTTCCAAGGTTTAAAAAGTGAACTAAAATAATTTTCATTTTGAATGGAAATGGAGTTTCGCCGTGTTAAATTTAAATAGCCTGCAAATCCAGAATCTGGATTGGATCAGTTTCACTTTTAAACCAAATTTAAGCATGAAAAGATGCTTTCAATGACGAACAAAAAAAATACTGTTGGCTGCCAGTGCTGCCCCTCAGCCTCCTGGCAGTAGAATCTTTGGGTGGCACAAATCCCCTGAAAGTACAAGTTGTAGAACACGTAATTACCAGGTCTCAGTAGATCTTAAGGGGTGGTGCATAAGAGGCTTACTGACTTGCAAATGGTAAGAAAGAATCAGGAATAAGAAATGCTAAAATCGTAACAAGTTATTGCGTTCAGTTCAATTCCATTCAATTTTATTTATATAGCGACAAATCACAACAGTCGCCTCAAGGTGCTTTATATTGTAAAGACCCTACAATAATTGCAGGGAAAAACAACATCAATCAAAACGACCCGCGATGAGCGATCACTTGGAGAGAGTGGGAAGGAAAAACTCCCTTTTAAGAAACCTCAAGCAGAACCAGGCTGAGGGAGGGGCGGCCAGGACTTGTTTTTAAGACAGATACCAATATTTGGTGATTTCCGATATATCAGCCAGCCCAGATGCCACGCCCCTAACTCAGTATGGATGAGTTAGAAAGGAAAAAAACAAAAAACAAAATCACCCCACAAAGGGGGAAACTATCCGTAGAGACCAAACCAGTTTTTTGTACCATGCTGTAAATATGCTTTTTAATGCTGTAAAGTTGTGCCATTTTAACATGGAACAATGAGGGGATTGACTCCCTTTTTGAAGCAGCTTCAAGTGACTCCTAGAGGAACTGCAGTTTATGCCATTTCCACGCTGGATTTATTTTTCAGCTCCAGGGGTTGGTTGATGGCTTGAAATAATACTAGTCGCAACCGATTCATTGCGGACATTCAGCTCACTCACTTTTGAAAGTTCAGCCACTGCTAACCAATTAGTCCGAGTCCTTCCCTAGCACCACTAAGAGCTGGAGGGCAGCTTTAACAGAACCTGTAGCAGGTGGAAAACTGATTCATGCTATGCCAGGCTTGCTGTGGCTGCAGAGCAGAACAAGGGCCACTGTTACCAGCTGCAGCTCAATACAGTACAGCTGGAGATACTAGAGAGGCAGCTGATTTACAGCATAACAGGATTTTAATTTCAATTTCACCTCACTCCTTTTTTGAAACCATCTTTTCCATTGATTTTTTTCCCCATGAAACTACTAACAAATTCAACTGATTTCTTTTGCCACGGAGCAGCCTTCATCTGACAATATTTTACATGTCAAAGTGTTAAGCAAATAAAATTTTGCTGATAAACTTTTAAATGCAACTGTTGAACTGTATTTGGTCATATTAGGCTGCCTTCGTTTTAGATACACATCTATACAAACCTAAAATATAAAAAGGGGGGAAGGAACCTCGCGTCCATTGCCAAAGGCAGAACCACTAAAACATTAATCCCATAAATGGCTCCATGCTGAGTCGACTTTTCTTTGTTTCTGAGTGAAAACAAGCACTGTGGCAGAAAATGATGACAGTAGTTACTGTATAAGTCTGGGCCAAGGCTAGCATGCAGTCTTTTATTATCCTTTCAATGTATGTACAAAGTTGTGTTCAACTGGTGCCTCCCCCTGAGCCCAGCCCAGCCCCTGCTCCCTTTGTTATGGCAGATGCTATTCTGTCTTACACCAGTCCAGCTAATTAAACAGGCACAGAGAGAGTGGAATTCTTGTTACAGCCATGTATGGAGAGGACATGGGGTGAGAGCAAGAAAGGGAGGCTGCCATTTTTGTGTGAGTGCTGCCGTTCATCTTGGCATGTTATCCATGCAGCAGCTCTGCTGTGTGTGAAGGATTCAATTATAGATTATGTGAGGGTATGCATGTTTTGGGTTTGGGGAGGTGGGTGTAAACAGAGCTTATACAAGTGGTGTTGAATGGGTTAGCAGCAGATGAAATAAAGCAGTCTGTTAATGAAGATTGGGTTAGGACTTGAGGGAACCGCTCTGAGCTTCCACCATAGAGCGGGGAGGACTGGAGTAAACAGAAATTGAAGAAAGGAATCAGCAATAAGATAGAGGAAGAGAAAGTAAGGTGAGCAAAACAAGAAATAGGAGAGAAAGCAGAACAAAGCGCAAGTTCAACAATGGCAGGGACAAAGAAAGACAAAGACAATTAAAGGGAGACAAGATGGAAGCAAGACAGAGAGGAGGAAAGGAAAGCATAGGAGACAAATGTGGGTAAATGAGACTGATAATGGGAAGCAGTGGTGCATGGCCAGAATGATTGTTTTTCGGGGCCCTTGCCAAATAGATCGGAGGACTGAATTGTGCTAGGTGAGTGCAGAGGGATTTTTTACATTTATTTATTTTTTATAGCACCGCTCTGCTGAGGACACGTCGCCTTAACGGGTGAGGTGAGGGCTGCCACGAGGAACACCTGCCTCACTTGAAGATATATTATTCGCATACACACAAGATGACAAAAAGCCATTATAATGATGCAGAAAACAAACAGATGTCCTTATCACACCCTAGTACACAAGCCGAGGTGAGACAAATGGTTATGGAGGAGTTTATGGACAAGCCCCTAAAAGTTAGAAGCTGAGATGATGAGTTGGCACTGATCTTCCCAACAGTGACTCATTGTTTTTCTTCTCATAACTAAAAACTTTTCCTTATAATTTAATTCAGGAAACAGATGTGAAAATTATTAATTCTCAGCCATCCATGACACGGTCATCTTGAGTGCTTTAAAAGACAAATGGATTTCTTTAGGTTTGTGAAGAAGTATCACCTCTCATCCAAGAGGCTTCTTCGGAGTGTTCCAGGTATAAAGCCTGGAGATCAGTTCCTAAGCGTTCACACCTTGCCTCAAAGTGACTTCAACAACTCATAGGATGGTGGGGTGGGGCAATGTCCTACAAAGGTTTCACACCTTGGCCTGGTAACTGTAACGGCCCACGCCTTTCACACCTTGGCTCGTGATGGTGACGAATCAATATGATTAGTAGTGGGTCAACAACCTTGAGGACGACCTCCAAGGGGATAGCCCCCACTATCAGCCGTTTTAGAACTGAAGAAGAAGACTCTTGGATGAGAGGTGAAACATCTTCACAAACCAAAAAGTCCAGCTGCCTTTATTTTTCAAGCGTTCGAGAATTCCATAATGCATTTCATCCAGATTCAGTGCAGAGCCACGGCTCACCTCAACTTCACCTCTTAGAAATATTCACTCGACTGCAGCTCTCTGCTGAGCTTGCACTTTTTCCTGCTAAACTCATCTCAACTAAACTTTGTAATTTCCCTTTGTTTCTTTGCCATTCCGTTTCAATATCTATTAGCAAGTCAAATTTTCATAGATGTCACTTATTTTGCTTTAGCTGCATGTGAGTTGTCATTTAATGTAAAACCCTTTGTTGTAATCATTTAATCTATTTCTGGAAGTATGACCAAAAGTTAGTATCACAGTAAGCTTCTGATGGTTTTAATGATATATCACTGTATTATTATTATTATTATAATAAATAATAATAAGTTTGCATAAATAGGCCTTTATATAGGTAACATTTTAATGTTACCATAAAAAAATGAAACTACACAACCATAAAAATATTTTACTCTTAGTCTCTGTTGACAAAATCAAATATCTGGCACAGGGAGGCTTATCCTTTAACAGGCTGCCTGTTATGCTTTTCACTCGTTACCACCATTTTCAAAGTCAACATATGGCTCGTTAGTGTTAATGTTCCAATAGTGGAGCTGTATGGCTCAGCTTTGAAACACCTTTTGGGGGGGAACACCTGTTAGCCTCGAGGAGCTGCCAGAGCTCCTGCCTGCAGTTCAAATCCAGTACAAAAGCAGCGCGAGCACGAATGAAGCAAAACAAGTCTTTTTTTTAAACTGGAAAAACTTCCAAACAGCAGACACAGCTCATCTTTTGGTCAAAGGGTCCATTTCCCTCATTCTCCGTCTGTCTTTACTCTTCCTGAATGTAGCGACAGAGCGCCTCTCAGCTCTTAACACATCGTTATGCTAACTGGCTAGCTAGCATATCCAGCATGCCATCTGGAGATGTAATTTTGTAATTGTGCAACTTTTAATAGCTCAAATTGTCTGTGTTTCATTAATTATTGTGCGCTATGATGTTTGGTCAGTAAAAACATTAATGTAGCTTCCAGGTCAGAAAAATGAAGCCATTGAGGAAGTGCCTTAAACCTGCATTCATTTTGGGACACATTAATTCACATAATGTTACTGATCTGAAAAAAGGGCAATTAATTTGCAGCTAACCCACACACGACCTAATTAAATTAAAATGGTCTAACCAGATCAAAGAGTAAACCAGTAAATAAAAAATGTTAAGTAAAACTTGGATACAAGTTCCCAAATTTATATTAATTTGAAAAATTAAACTAGCCAACTTTGGTACTCAAATCCATCTGTGATGTTCAGCTGTCTGCTGCACTCGAAATCGTGGTCATACTATGTTTCAAAATGGAGGATTACTCATTGTACACTCATTGGCTGACAAGCTGTTGGGCAAAGAACACGCGGTTTCAGTCGGACACGCCCGTGTTCATCACGTCTAGTTTTTGGAAACCAAGATACACGATGGGCAAAAGCTAATCCATCTTTCATACAGTCTGCTTGCAGCTAATAACATAATACATCTAAATGCCTGGAAAGGCCACAGGGGATTTTTTTCCCCCCTGTTCACTGGTATTAGTTTTTAAAGTACCACCACATTATGCATGATGCTGGTATAACATCAGGTATACTGCCCAGTGCAAACTTAATCCCTTCTGACTTTTGAGAAAATATTATTAGTGGGGTGATGAGCATTTGCCGGTTCCAAAAATCTTAGCCTGTGTTCCTACCTTACGTCACAGGAGAAAAATACTTTTAAATGGGTTTTTTTAACCTCTGAAATGCCAGTAACTTATTATGTCTCTAAAATTTGCACGAAAGCCTGTATACATGTGTTCACACAGCCTAAATGTGTTTGGCTTACTGATACTCATGGCGTACTTGAGGTTAAACTCTCCCACTGTGTGCAAGAATCATCAGTTCAGTTTCACTCTGCTGAGCCACTACACAGGCAGAGACAGCTAGTGCTGTTGTACTGGGACTTAAATTATAGGCACAACAGCAGTGCTCAGGCAGCCACCTGGACACTAAACTGTAGGGCCATTGCCAGATCAGTGACAGCGAGCGAGTTCAAACAGGGGCCGCAGAGCTGTCCGCAAGCATGCTGCAGTATAGCGACCCGTGCTACCTTGAAACCACATGTAGAGATTCATCCATACATGATTTGACAAAGTGACATAAATTTGGATGGCTAAAACCTCGGATGGATAAAAAGGTCCCTTCAAAGCCGGCGGCAGCTGCACTGCCAAGCTTCTTACGCTGCGACACATAGCAGTGAGTCACAATGTGATGAAATATCTGCATCACTACCTGGATAAGAGCCTTCACTACTCAATGCTGCTGCACTTGAGAATAAAGGAAATCAACACCTTGAAGGAAAATTAAAAACTGCATAAATAACCAATGTCCTACTGCGCAATGAAAGCACTTTTCTGATCACTTATTGAACCGCCCTTGGATGAAGGTTATGAATACCAGTTTAATAAGCCTTTCTAACAATGAGTGTCATTACTATTCAGCAGATAAATCATAAGGAAGAAAGAAAGCTTCATGTTTGCAACAACATGAAACATTAATAAAAAATGTAAAAAACCTGCCACAAAGTCAAGTCTACTTTGAATACATACATGCTGCGTTTTGCAGTTGAGGTTCAAAAAAAAAAAAAAAAAAAA
>JAVDPK010000511.1:476788-534088 GCA_034780415.1 Cichlasoma orientale | reverse complement strand
CCCCCCCCCCCCCCCCCCCCCAAAAAAAAAAACACAAAAACAAAAAAACACAAGGTAAGGCTATAGTGGCAAGACAAAAATGACACTGTACAACAAAAATCCTTATTTGGGGCTACTTTTGTCAGATTTTGCAAAATCTTATTTTCTGTCCATCTTCAGTCCAAATATGCACATATGGCTGTTGCTGCAGCAATAGCAGGCTCAGGAGTTTCAACACTGATGCTGTAAATTTATGTTTATGTGCATCTTAAAGAAGCATATACATGCCAAAGTTTAGAGGCCGTAAAGAGGCTCCTGCTGCAATTTCTACACACACAAATCAAAAGAATCTAAGTAGAGAGAAGTCTGGCATTTTAACAATACGAAACATTAAGATGTTTTTATCTGCATCTAAATCTGCTGCAAACGACAATCACACTGACTCAAAAGTGCAATCATTTTCTTATTTACTGGCAACAGTTAGTGAGAAAATTGAGATTAAAAGTCACTTAATTAACTTAAATACTGAACTTGCATCCTGATTTAAATCTGAAAGCAAAACAAAATAGTTTATTTTTCCATCACAGAGCAACACACAAACTGCTCGGAAGAGCCAATTATAATCAAATTCATCTAACCTTAAAGAAGTGTCAACAGAAACACTAAAGCACAACAAGCTCACACACACAAAAAAAGCACAGGTGTCTCGAGCCTGACGACAGCTGCAAATCCAATCAACTACATTTTCTTACTTCCAATATATTCCACTTTCTAAGGGTTTGCGCCTGTTCACAATTAAACACTAGTCTGTAATTTTAGCTACAAAGCTCTCATTTTGCCTTGTGTTACGACTCAAGCGCACCCCTTTCCTCCCTAGACGCCCGGACCTACTCGCCATTTTGTTCATCTCTGGCCAAGATGAATGAAAGAGAGCCTCTGGACAACAAGATCAAGTCAGAGGAAAATAGGAGTCGTAACAAGGTTTCCGTTGGTAAACCTGTGGAAAGATAATGTTTCCTGCAGCTGCCTTTGTCTCCTCTGAGGGTCTATCACCCGGACCACATCTTGCAGAGAGCGACCGAGGTTGTCAGGTGGTTATTGGCTTCAGCTCTCCATCAATCTCCCCATCTGCTGCCACCTGTGCTTCTCTTCACCCCCATATGCCACTGTCGACATCCCATGGTGGAGGCTGTGGGTTGGCGAGGACCAACAGTTGTCCTTGCAAGGTGGCTTGGCAGTCAAAAAAAAAAACAAAACACCCACAGTCTGGGTTCAACCCCGTCTCTCCCATAAACTCTGCATCTTAACAGTTTTAGAATATTTAACTATTCAAAAAAAATGTGATTTTCATTATTATCTACGACAGTTATTCAGTATATTGATAGGTCAACGGGAGCAAAATGATCATAAATTAGAAGTCCAATATTCTCTATGCGTCAGATAAAAAAAAAAGGGGGGGGGGGGGCAAACACTCGCAGGCACTGTGCCTCTTAAAGTGATCTTGAAAAGCTATAAAGAAGCCGACATGAGTGTTTATCCTTGGGGCTCCTCAGGCAATCACATTACTCAACAACCTGAGGCCCGAGGGTCTGGATCTGGGTAGAGAACAGACTAGGACAAACAAACCATCCAGCCGGAACAAAGGAGTCACGCAGAAAAGAATACAGAGCCATTTCAGATGCATCTCCGTTTATCTGCTACCAAAAAAGGAAAAAAAAAAACATTAAAGATTAGATTCTGTCAATTAAAGTGTTTTATATTCTTTATGCGCACTTCTTTCTTTCAATGAGTATTTTATTATATACTGAGGCATGGAAAGAAGCTCGATCCCACAAAGTAAAAAAAGAAAAAGAATACAACAAACTACAGAGGCAGTCGGGTGTAAGAGTTTGACCACAGAGGGACTCTGAATGCAGGTGCTGTAAAACTGGACAGGCAATTCTGCCTCATTGTTCTGAAGGTGTCGAGGCAGCGAGGCAGATGCACAGCAAATTCAAGGAAATGCTTTAAAAAAAAAGAGAGAGAGAAAAAAAAAGACAACTTTGCACACTGCCAAGCCATATCCACACAACCCATTTTCCAAAGATCTCATGGACAGCTGAAGGGAGCGCTCTCTCTCTGCCCTTGTCACTTGGATGGGGCGGATAATGTAGCTCTGCCAGGCACATTAGCAATTTAATGCATAGCTGCCGATATGGTTTTCAGGCCCACAGAGCACACGATGACTAGTGATTCCACTGCAGCGCGTCTGAAAACCAGCAAGTATGCTTCAAGCACAGCAACACACCCCTAATACCATTTTTACGAAAAAAATAAAAAAAATCAAAACCCACGCACATGCATGCTTCTGGATTAATATCTGCAGAACACCTCATATGAACTCCTCAGATAATATCTCAAAGCAAAAATAAAAATAGGAGCTGCATATTTGTGAACTTGATATCACAGGGAGCCTCCTGCAAGCACTGTCATTTATTTTAATCAAGGTCCGTTTCACTGATTACCAGTTTCCTGTTGAGACTGTGCCATCAGCAGCAGCATGACTAAGTGGGCTCCATTCCTGTTTATAAACCAGTAATGCCTCATTCAGTATCAACTGCATAATCAGATGCATCATTGGCTTTTCCCTACTGGTCCATGTTTTGGTGAATATCTGAATGGTCGTTTGTTCTGGGGGTGTAATCACCACCTTGACTAATTAACAACCTCCGTGAACAACCTGTAAATGATAAAACTGTTTATGGACCAGAAAGGCAAACAAGCACACAAAAAAAAGGCTTAACACAAAGAAGCAACCGTCAGTCGAGCAGGTTTGACCATCGTCAGGGAGATGTTATTGTTCTTTAAGGCAACCGTCTGAATTCCTGTCACAGTGAGCAACGTTGCTGTTTGCATTGTGAGCTGGTGTGTCTGCACTGCAAAGTTGTTCGTGTGGGACTTTGAGATAATAAACTTTCTTTTACTAAAATGCAGGAAAGGACTCAAGAAGAGACTCAGTCAGACTGACAGAACTATAAAAATGTGAAAAGCATCTACACCAGCAAAATGAACCTGACACAATTACAACCCTTTACATTTTTCACAGTAATATCCTTGTGCTAATCAAAGGACAGTATCTGCACTGCACTCTACTACCATACAACTCTTTGAGTCCTGCATCAGGCTGCAGCTTAGGGTACAGAACTATAATATTATAAATACTGCTTTGTATTTAAATTAAATATTATGGTACACAGACAACATTTTCCTATTTCATGCCAGCAACGTGTTTCAAAAAAGCAAGAACGGGGAAACAAAGACAGGAGAGTGGCTGTGTGATGGTAAAAAGAAAGAAAAACGCTGGTGAAAAACCCTGACAGCTAATAAGGTCAATTACCAACATGATTATGATGATTGTTATGGAAAGAACATCTGATGGAGGCAGAAGACAGTTACCAGCATTCAAGCATAAAAAAAGCACCTAACTTCAGTGTTGTCTACACATAACAGCTTAGCAAAGAACCAATTTTAAACTGTATCTTTAGGCTTTTTGTTGCCAGCAGCCTGTTGCAAAAACACATAATTCGGTCCAATTTCTTTAGTTGAATCTATGAAAAAATGCCAAACACAGTTTGACAGGCATAAAAAGGTATTTTTGCACCAACAAGGCGATTCCCAAAGAGCTGTCAGCCAAAAACCTGGCATATTTCACCATGCAGTTAAGTGTGTCCCAAAAAATAAATAAAAATTTGAGGAAACTGGACAAGTGGAGGACAAAGGAAGAAGTGCAGTACTAAAAAGAAAACAAAAACACTATCTACAACAGATGTACTGTATGTGAAAGTCATGTTCCAGCAAAGATCTGCTACAGGACCTGAGAGATACCCTTCAGCTGATCCACTGAAGCTTCACCAGAAATTGAAGTGAACTGAAAATCAGGAAAAAGGTCTTTTGGAGGAATCCAGATTTTACGTTTTTTGGTTGCCAGCAAGTACAGAGAAGATCAGGAGAAACAAGTATCTACAACCATCTGTAAAACACGGTGGAGGCTCTGTCACGGTTTGGGCCTGGATTTCAGCCAGTGGTTTTGGGGATCTTGCCAAAATTGATGGAAATAAGAACTCAGAAATAAAACTGTCAGATTTTGAGCCACAATCTGGAAAGCATCTGACTGGCAACAGCTTAATTTTTCAGCATGACAATGATTCCAAACACACTGCCAATGCAGTAAAAGCATATCCAGATAGAAAAAACACACACTGGCCTCCTCAGAGTCCAGATCTTAAGAATACTGAAGTGTGATTACCTACAGTGTGGGATCATCTTGACAGAGCACGGAACAAAATGCAGCCAACATCCAAAGAAGAGCTCTGAATGTCCTTCAAGAAGCCTGGAGAACTATTCCTGAAGACTACTTAAAGAAAGTGTTCAGGCTATGTTGAAGAATAAGGGTGGCTATACCAAATACTGACTTTCAAACTCCTTTTCTGCCTTATATACTGTAGTTCCATTTACGTTTGCACATTTCAATAACTTGCTGCATCTATTTTCCCATTTTTCTAGCAAATAATTGTTGGCTCAAGACCTTTGCACAGTACTGCACATTTGCAAATATTTCAATTTAAGAATAGAATTTCCAACAGTTTTAAGATTTTATCATCTGTGGTGCAAATCTTTGGAATGAACACAGCTGAAAGCCAAGACTGGATGGTGTTTCTCTTCCAGCTCTCAGGGAGCGTTGCATGAAAAACATACAGAACATAATCTGAAAGAAAAATTCACTGCATGAGCAAATGTCCATATGAAAATTCTGTCTGGGCTACCTGCAGAAAGTTTCTGTATATGCTTGCGTAAAATGCATCTATAATATTAGTTGCAATACTAATGGCATATGATTTCTTAGGCGACAGTGCACTGGGCTCTTTGAGCCATCTTAGATGGGGCATTTGAAGAACAGGATTACAGCCATCAACAGCCCACAAAAACTTGCCTTGCAATATCCCCAAAATAGGATTTTCTGGTTGGATTACCACAGAATTGGATGATGGTGAGTTTTCAGTCACACTGCACACTTTTTCCAACTGTTTCCCCAAACTAATGACTCAGTACTGGTGGGAAAGGTTACACTCAGCAGCTGACTGGACAGCTGCCAAAGCTTTAATGGTGTCTTCTGGTCCTGCCATCACCTGACAAGGTGAAGCATCCTGGCTAGCAGTGAAATCTCTTCATTGTTCAAGTTGTTAGACCCAGCAGTGGACAGAACTACCCACCCAAAATACACGAGAATTCTGTGCCAATATTGGAACAGCAGAACCGCATTAGTCGACAAACTTCAGATATTGCTGCAAGAAGAGTGTGTGATGAATGATTTAGCCTACTATAAAAAGTGAGTGCAAGCAAAAGGAAACCTAAAAAACTAGGTAAACTGTATTCATAACATTATTTCTACCAACTAATTCAGGCTGTTTTTATGTGTGTTAACAGTACGAGCAGGCCAATAATATATACATTAGCTACCTTTAATAGCCAACAGCAAAAAAACAAAACAAAACACAAAATTCCCCAATGCTTAAGCCTGCAAAGGGGTCAACTTAAATGGACTGGTATTTACTCTAATTGAGCACTCAAAGCACTATGTACTATACTCATTCAAACAATCACTATTTTCTGTGTCTAAGCACCTTTTAAATGCAACATTTACAACCTAACAACATTCACATGTGTAAATGTTAAAAATAAATTGATTACATGGTGAATTACACATTCTAGCATTCACAAACAAACCCACACTTTTCCGATAGATGCACTGGGAGCAACTCGGGGAGGAGTATTTTGCCAAAGGCATGGGCAGACATGCCGAACGGAGGAGCCGGAACTTCTGACCTTCCAATTAGTAGACGACCTGCTCTACCTCCTGAGCCACAACCACCCCCTTACTTCTGGCAGATACCCCGAAGGCATGACTGATAAGAGTCAATCATCATCACTGTCCCCCTGCTCACAATGCTGTCCTGAGCTCCCTCCCCAGGCACCTCAACCCCCCTCACACCTTTGTTCAGGTGACCTCAATAGGTCACTTAATAGAACAGGGCAAAAGTCCCAAATTGGTTTCCCCCGAAACCACTGATTGTAATGATCAACGCCTCCTTTCATACCTTGGTGCATGTGATTATGCACATGAACAATAGCGTTCATGTGCTCTAGTATTTTCATATGTTTGAATACCTGTGAGGGCAGATTTCAGCTAGAGACCAGATTTCTGCATTTTGAGAATATTATGGCAAATTCTCACAAACTCAACGTGTGAAGGTGTGTGAAGGTTATGTTTTAATGGAAAGACAGGTTCAGGTAAGTAAGTATTAGGATTAATATAAATCTGTGATAGGCTGATACTGTCTGACAGATATCAGTCAGGCTCAAGCGCGATCGCCTTCGTTTTATTTTTACCCAATAAAAGACCATTTACAGAATGCGTGAAGGCAATATTGTGCATATGCACCTTGAGAAAAAGAAAAAAAACAAACAAACTTGGTCAATCTGAAATTCTGTCTAGACTGGCAGAATATGCAGTAGGCTGACTGAGGCACTCTAAGTTGATTATGTTTGCACAAACCGGGCAGGGGGAAAAAAAGAAAAGAAAAAAACAATATTATGAGATAAACACCAAATGTGCAGCTAATTATTCTGCTAGGTCAACCATTTCCAAAGCTCCAAATAGGCAAAATATATAATTATCTTAATTTCAATATGTTAACACTTGCTGACACTGTGGAGAAGATTTTTTTTCCCAATTTAACCTGAAGTGCACAGCTCATCGTTTGAGATGAGGAGGTCCAGGAAGAGCCATTTAAACCTAATGCTACTGGAAATGAGGCATTACATTAAAATTGAACTCCACCCAAAAGATTTTTGAATATTAAACGCTCATCCCACACAGCTGAAACATAGCTGTGAAAGTTACTCATTACATCATTTATAATTTACAGTTGTCTTCACTGTGAATTACCCACACGATTTAACTAGTCTATCACAGTCCAGAATTAATTTAAATGCATATTTAGCATTTAGTACATTCAGCATGGTCACAAATGTGGATAGTGAGAACACAGGGGGTGCATATCCAACTATGTTTACCAGGGATGGGCCACATACTTTCTCAACAGGCCAAACTGGCTTCGACAGAGTAAGCAAAGGGCCGCATGTTACATTACATACATTTTATAATCATGACAGACTGCTTTAAATCTGAATCCAATACTATTAGCCTTCTGCTAGTAATAATTATGCATCAATCTGGTGCACAACTTAACTACCGTTTCCACTTCTTCAAAAGTATATTTGTACATTAAAATGCATGCTTGCATCAACATCGGAGTAAGAGCGGCTGTCTTACTTGTGCTAAAAACTATTATAGTACAGACCTGCATCAATAAATGAAAGAATCACGTCAATATTCTCCATTTACATTTGAGTGCAGTGTTTCCCCCACAGACCTTACTTGCTTGAACAGCCCAGGTATATTTTGTGATAATTTATTATTCTTTTTAGCTGGGATGACCACAATCAATTTACAAGCCATCGCCTGACAGCCATTTTAAAAGTTCAGTCGCTCATAACTAGAGGTAGGTGATATAGCCTCTAAAATAGATCAATTATTCAAGAATATTTGTGCTAATGATGAAGATATAGGCAAAAGATACTGAATGTTTTATCACTGCTTGAAGCATGCAGGCAGCAGCATTTATAAGTAAATGAAGAGCATTTTCCATCCTCCTTTTTCAATACTGTCATTGATTACAGACCACCTCATTTGAAGTCAAAGTCTATTGAAACAACTTGCCAGCAGCATTATAGTGCAATTGTAATGACAGCATTACATCCAGTGACACAGCATAAGCCAAACATGAGCACAAAAGTAGCCTAGGTAGTGTTTTTCCTGGACATTTTTAAAAGTATAACATAACTGCTTAACACTTTAGCTTAAATAAATAAATTAACTTAACCTTGTAACTCTTCAGGAGCTGCACAATACTGTCACATAATAAAACTGGCAAATATTTTCTACCTAGGATGTTGCATCTTGAGTTGAGCTTTTTAACCAGCTGCTTACAGCCCTGCTTTTCCACTACGTACCCACAAGAGTAATTTCCATCTTCCTGTTATATGGAGTGTAGCAAGTGCTCCGGTGATGCCCGGTGGAGTCATTTGTTTACATTTGGCTCACACAATCAACAACAGCTGGTTATAAGCTAACATCATACCAGCTAATGTTAGGCTCGTGCCTCCTAAAAATCTCACTTTCCCTCTGATAAACAGTTTGATTACATTCTCACATCATATGAGAGTTTATCTGCTAAGTGTCTGAGTTGTCCACAACATTACATCCACCTTGAAGAAAACTTCAGCAACACGGGCCAACAGCGGCCAATCAGCAGCGCTTACAGACAGAAGTCCTGGAAATCCTCACCTCAGTATCGCTGTCACTGGACAGAAGTGAGTTTCTCTGACTCATTGACTTGTTTCAGACCCTTTTCAAACTTTTACAGCCTCCTCCACAGTAAACAGACGTGGACGCTTCGTAAGGTAAACAGTGATGCTACACTCTGCACTCACTAAATAAACACCAGCCAGAGTGTTTGAGGGGATTTGGGAGTAAAAACTTAAAATATTGTACAATATTTAATTAAGCCATATCAGTTTCTTTATTCCTGATTTATTTTTAAGTGTTGACATAAAATGTGTCAAAATATACAAAAACATTTTTATACTCAAACAGTAGTAACAATATGCCACCTTGTGCGTCCACATAACGGCCATAAGTATCCGCCGCTATGGGGTACAGAGGGTTAAAACAACCTGAATTGTGATATGTGGCTTCTATACCGCAGCTATCGGCTAACCACATCTCACTTTTCCATACTGAAAGCCTGATGAGGTCAGCTGTGGTGATCCTGGAGTTTCTTGTCTAATGGTTGGACAGACCTAAACACCACCATCTCTGTCTGCAGCTGGTGACAATGACCCTTGTTCTCCTCTGGAGATGTGCTGCGAGAAGCAGGGACACACAAACCAAAACCTGCAGCTCACAGAGGCTGCAGAGCAGAGCACGACTACAGTCGCATACTGCAGCTCAAGAAGGTGGAATTTGGGTCCATACACGATGAGAAACTGATAAGTAGTCCCATTATTTATTGTCAAATAATATATAAATATGCTTCATTAATGTATCCAAGTATACCTTGGTATTCATAACTGCACAAAAATAATGGGTACAGTGTACAATCTTGTTTAAAACCTCAAGACCAAAGAAATACCAACATTGACATTTCTGAAGTAAACAGCCTGAATAAATCAATACATATTCTGATTAGTAATGAACATGGGACTGTATGGACCAAGGTGGGCCAGCATGCTATCCCGATGTGCATCTTCAGGTACTACGGCTTCCTCTCACAGTCCAAAGACACGCATGTCAGGTGAATTGTGATTGTACAAATCGGCCCTAGGTGCAAATGGTTGCCTGTATTTCTGTATTAGCCCTGTGAAGAGCCAAATTACTGCCTGCTGAAACTAATGAATTAAAGCTCAGATTATGTGACATACGTGACAGGCTTTAATAGACGTTACTACGCTCGAGCTCTAACTGGGATCCATTAGACATACAGTAGCTGTAAACCAGAACTGTATATTTGCTCCAATACCTCCACATTTTGACAGTCAATAAAAATTCTCTGTTCTGTTAAAAAAGGAAGAAAAAAAAAAAGGCTGTGGGGAACAGAGTTATTCAGCTCTGAAATGAGCATTCTCATAAAGACTTTTCTTTGACTAGGTGCTGTTGTGTGAATGCATCAATGTGGTGTCTCTTTCTGTAACAACAAATGTTTAAGGAAGCTTGTGGCTCGAGATTTCTTCAGTGTTTGGATGTGCTCCTTTTTGTGTAAAATACAGAGTTATTTGAAGGCAGTAGGCCACTGAGCTCTCCTTTCTCCTGACAGACTTCAAGCATCCCTGCTATTGACATCCTAATTATCTTCTCACACACATTATTCACACCTGTGTGCAGCCTGGCAATACCCACCTATCACAAAGACCCAGACTTTTAATACCTTATGGGCTTAACAGGACAATCAATCTTAAATTGGGTCATATTCTTGGCAAAGTAAGAAGATGATTACACATGCTAAAAGACGACAATGAGAGTCACTCAAAGTAAATGATCTAAACAGAATCAGTAATACACAGCAGTGATTACAAGCAAAGAGTCTGAATCAAGAATGCAACACACTGTCTTCATATACTGTATCGACTTACTGAGAGGGCTGAGCATACATAGCTGGATTAAACTTAGATTTTTATTTTAAAAAATTACAGGATGAAATGCAAAAACAGGCATGTTAAATTTCAAAGTCATTATGAAATTAAATTTAGGCATCTTGTGATTGCTGGTCAAACAATACCTTAATTGATTTAAAAAAAAATGTTTGGAGCACACAAAGTAGTTAAGAGGTTTTTAATAAGAATCAGCCTCAGACGTTTCTAATTAAAACCTGTCTCAAAAGCAAATATCTGATTTGCATGATTATTAAAACTAAAAAATAAGTTCATGAAAAAGAAATGGCTTGACATCTTTCAAATGAATCCACATTATCCATATCCACATTATATATATAATAATTTATTCATTGCATAACCAGAATGTCAATGATGTAGCTGCTCATCTGGTTCATGATCCATCACAATTCAGTTTATTATGTGTGAAGCCAAAAAAGTTTTACATTTTCTTATTGGTTAACTATACTGCACAAAATAATGAGAATTAACTGCCTAATTAGCTGAGAAGTTAAGGAGGCTCACAGTCAGTCATATTTGGGACAAATTAATCCCGTTTGACTGAAATCTGACCGACACTCTGGGAAGAGCAGCAATTCTTGTGAAAATGGAAAAGCACCTGTGAAACAACCAATTTGACCTTGATCGGGATTTCGGTGAAGGTCAATTAGACTCCTGTCACACGAGACTAAAGACCAGCTGGCGACCGGCCGACAATCACCCATTGCAATGAAAAAATTGATATTCCCTGACCAGCTGTGAATGGTTGCTGGCAGTCACTCTGAAATCGATTGCTAGGCCCCAGTCACGCAGGACAGAGACTTGTCAGTGATCTCCTGGTAACCACCAGTCACAAGAGAAGATTATGTATTCCCTGACCGGTGGATGAATATCACTGGGGGGTTGAAATCGATTGCAAAGAGGAAAACAATGATGTACTGAAAAACCGCCTTATGATTACTTTGATTGCAAGCAGATTGTGGTGGCTAACCCATCTCTTGGCCTCTATGGGTGAGGCCTTAGATGATCATTGTGTTTCACTAAAATCTGACCAATAGTCTGGGAGAAATAGCAATTCTTGTGAAATGGACAGACAATGGACACCTCACCATCACATAAGCTCATCATTCCTTTATCTGCACGAGCTAAAAATTAACTAAATGTTAGCATGAAGTTGTATAATCCCAATTGTGCAACAAATCATCTCACAAACTGATGGATGCATCAGGGCCAGTCTGGGATTCAGTATCTTGTCCAGTGATACATGTAGACGTGCTGCTGCACCTCCCAAGCCACAGCTGCCCCGGTATCATGATACACATCATATCTCCAGGTGGTCATGAATATAAACCACTAATGGTTGGCAAGAACTTTAAACAAATACGTACAAAAGCTTGGTAAACAGAGAAGATGACTATTAAACCATCTTGCATGAGGTGAAGGTCTGCTTCTCCTACCTGCGGAGAGCACAGTTGTGGAGTTCTCTTGGGAAATGTAAGCCAAAGGTTTGGTTCAAAGATTCATTTCACACTCCATAGATTCCTGCATTCTGAGCTAAACACCTACAAAGAAGTTAGCGACCTACGCAATGCAATCTCTCAGCATGATCTTACAGCTCTGTGTGATAAAGAATGTGCTTGGTCAGCTGAATCCAATGAGGCCAACAGAGACATTAAGAAGACAACTAAGGTCAAGACAAGCCCAGCCCCAAGTTCGAATGATACCACAGCAGAGACTGCTGGTCTGAACATTTGGCTGATAAAGCTGCTACTGGAACTTAACCTTTTACAAATAATATTTATCAACCTCACTGTGGGGGGGAAAAAAATAATTAACAGCAGAATGTAGGGCTGATGAGTCTTAGTGTCATGTAATGATGTTTATGGTTTGAGGGTTGTTTTTTTTTAAAGAGTTTTGTGCAGGCATAGAAATAAAAAATTTTATGTCTATATTTTTCCATCCTCTAAAACTAAGACTTTCAAGTTTCGTTTGAAGTAAAGGCTTTTTTTTTTTTGGCCATTCAGTAGGTAGAGGAGAATGGAGAGGGGGTGTTTGAGGATATAGCAAGAAAGCTTTATATCAAATAACCCTTTGGAATAGGACTGTAATACCAAAGCAAACAGCGACAGTGAGTCAGTCTCAATAGGCAATGTTGAGATTATCAGCACTTGCAAAACTGTAGGCTGACGTGCAGAGAATCTGTCAATGACAAAGCCATTAGGTGACTCTGATTTCTGTGTTCAATAACACTATACCGAGGTGCAGCATATAATTAACCAACTGGGGCTTGTATTGATTAGAATTTTCAGACGAAAAATGAGAAATCTGAACTCCAACAAGTACGGCTTTAACACCAAAGCAATTACTGTGCAGAAAACTCTTTTAGGTAAGATGGAGACATGCGTACAACAAGATGAGGGAGCCGCAGTAAACTACAACCTTAATAAAACAAGAGCATTTACCATGATCAGTCTCCCTTCACCGACTTTGTTTTCTCTTTCAGAGATCAAAGCAAAATGACCAGCTCCAGCTGTTCTCTAAAGCTGAATAACAGGCTGCAACCATTTCTTCAGAGATATCTGTTCCTCAGATTCCCAGACAACATACAGCCTGAATACTGTCAGCTAAGCAGGCAAATTAATTAATTAAATGAACAAAGGCAATCATGCTACCTCTGAATGGGTAGCATACTTGTGTTTGGTTTTGCAAGGGCAACATGGACAGGTTCTGCTTCATTTCCCATCATTTGTACGAATAGATGGGGCACCAATGGAAGGATATCACAGGAGCATCGGAATTTCATATCAGGAAAGAAAAGGTTCCTGCTGACCCGGCAATTAAGGCTATCACAATCAAACATTATGAGTAAGAAACACCAAACTGAAAATAATTTGCATCGACTGCAATTGGTATGTTTAGCAATTTTATAACAAAAATATGGGAGTACTGCATTGCTGCTTCAGTAGGTTTATTTTACAATATTTCCATTGTTATATTCCTTCAGTTGTTATCAGCCAGTGATGCATTATTTATTTTTTAAATATTGAAAGAATTTTTTTAACAAATGATGCATACAGACACCATTTCAAGGTCCATTTTTGTTAACGTAATGTAATGTCCACAACACTGAAAAGATACAAATACAGATTAGATTTTTTTCCCCACCGCATCATCCAGCCCTATAAATAAGCATCTTTCAAAAACACCCACCTGCAGCAACCTGTGACACATATCAGCTGTTTACCAACTCACAGCTGCTTAACTGGGGCCCTTCATCTGCAGCATCCCATTAAATTTCCAAAGAAACTAATAATTTGCGGGGTAAATCCATCATCTTTAGCCAAAACAACGGTTTTGAGACGTGTAGCATCCGCCATAATCTCATATGACTGCTCCAAAGCAAAGCTCTCAAATATCCCATCTGATGAATATGCTGGATTGACAACTGATGAGTCGACTTCAATTGCAACAGATGTTTCGGTGACATTCGCTGCACACTACATGGATGCCAGATGGGAAATTAAAAGCGTAGTTCTTAGCGCTGAAGATTAAAAGCAAACACAAATGTGTGTCCCGCTAACTGCTGTGTGGACAAACTGGATGACTAGCACATGGTAAGGTCAGTGTATTACAGAAATCATCCTTTACCATCACTTATTTGGATGATATTTTAATGATTTCTACAGTTGATGTAATTTATGGTTTTAGTGCTTCAAATTCCCCCAGTTTTCTTAAACCACATGTCTGAATGCGGTCCTTAGAGGGCATGAATTCTCCTTTCTTAACTCTATCTTAAAAGCTGCTGAGCCCATAAGCTAAGCAATACAAAATGCAGGATTTAGAATTATGTTAAGTGCCTCTGAAACAACAGTGATTCAAAGGGAGCTAAAGATTTGTACTTTGAGTCCATTTAAAAAGGTAAGGAGGGAGATAACAAATGTGATGTTCCCAAAAGCACAGAGTCACTGAATTTCAAGTTGTGGCATGTGAATCAAAGGAAATGGATGAAAGGCCTGCCAATTCCACATTTAGCCAAGGAGTCCACTGGGGCAGAGGCTTCTCTTTTATCAAAACCCACTGTTGCCATCGACCAAAAATAGGGAAAGCACTGGGAGAGCCAAGCGGAGACAGCAGGCAGCAGTGAATTCCAGAGATAGGGAGTAATTACTGGCACAGAAAGAGCTTTGCTGTCATAACGGGTGGCTAATCAAATGGATATCACAAACACAAACACTGAGGACAAACAGCAGCAATAATTATAGGCCTAATCATCACAGGCTGAAATCTCTATTGAAGGCATTCTGGGGGGAAAAAAATTGAAAAAGTAATGTCTGAATTGATTCATGTTTTGGAAAAGTTTCAAGTTCAACTACTGACAAGGTGTGATGAGGAAGGCAATGACCATATATGAAATACTCCTGATGTTTATGCCCTCAAAATATGAACTAGAGCCTGTACAATACAGTAGTAGGCCAATTTCATTCTGTTATACATATATATTTTGGTACTGATGCATATGTTGCCATTATCAAACTCCTCAGTTTCCAATACAGCAGCCAATGTAGCAGAGTATGCATCTCAGGTAAGCAGACAGTGGCGTTGAGTCCAATGGTGTTATCACAGAAAGTTGCAATAACATCAGTCACACAATTTTTAAACTGCCTGATATAGTGAAAAAAATATAACACACATAACGTGCATATGTGACAGATTTTAAGATTATCTTAGGCAGTGCCAAATATATTTATTTAGGTCATTTGAGGTAGTGTAGTGTTTTGAAGTGACCTTTTTTCTTCTCTTTTAAATTCTAGATCAGCTGTAAAAATTCACTCACTGTTGTGTTCCAAGGCTGTAATGCTTAGAGAGACCCGTACATTTTGGAGCTACACAAAAACATACTAAATCCACCAATGTGAGGCTCTAGGTTGAAAATCCTGCAGTGAAGGTAAACTGAGGGCAGCTGCCCACAGCCAACTACAGCTTGAAAATCATCTTCCCTTCATTCAAACATCCACCTGCTGCTGGAAAGGTTGAGATGGGGAGAAAGGAAAAAAAAAAAAAAAAGCTCTATAAAACTCTGCAATGGCCAGAAATGGAACCATAAAACTAGAAGTTAAAAAACACAGCTGTGGACAATTACACTGTCTACATACAATTGATTCCCCTGGATAAAACATTACTGCTCTGCCTTTGAGCATAATGGCTTCACTATGTGCTATAGAGTCACTAAGCGATAGTAGAGAAATCCAGTGAGACATTTATGGCTCATTGGCTTAAATATCAGTGCGAGGCACTCAGTAACACCCCAGTCAAGATTAGCAGATATGAGACGTTTTCTACAACCTCCCTCTACAAACTCGACAATCATTAGGACGGTTTGCCTACATCACAACACAAGTTATTGCTGCCCCAAAGCCGCCATATCTGCATGAATGGGCTTGCCGCTGTGGTTCGGAAATCCTGAGGGGTCAAAATTTACTGCAAGGGCTGAGTAATTATACACCGTCTTCTGTACCACTGCGGTCCCTTCATTATTTCCTAACACATGGCTGCCTCTGCTGTTTCATATTCTATGGCTGTGAAATAATGGGAGAGGACAAAGTGGCATACTTCCCTCTCCTCTGTTCCTCTTCTACTATAGTGGTGACAAATCAGTGTTTCAGTCTTACACAAGGGAGTCTGAGGAAGTTTAAATTCCCAAAACTTACAGTCTCTTTAGTGCATAGGAGAGCACAGACAGACTGAAGTCTGTGCAACCAAATGCAGGGCTTTCACTAGTATATTGCAAGCCCGGCAGCATGCCAAACC
The DNA here is from genome assembly GCA_034780415.1 of Cichlasoma orientale. Classification (NCBI taxonomy): domain Eukaryota; kingdom Metazoa; phylum Chordata; class Actinopteri; order Cichliformes; family Cichlidae; genus Cichlasoma; species Cichlasoma orientale. The sequence goes on along the minus strand of JAVDPK010000511.1, from coordinate 517,993 downwards.
TAAACTGACCACCTGCCGGGAATGAGCATCAGGGAGTTTTGTATTACAAATGTTAAGTTTGGAAATGCATTTCATTATCCTACTATTACAGCTACCTTTGACCATAAAAACAGCTTGAAAGAGTGCACAGAGCTATAATGAATTTTAAATAAATAAATGAGAACCGGGCAAATATCGCTCAACACAGTTTTACCTTCAGGTGTTGAGCTGATATACATCCACTTACGAAAACCAATTAAGGAAGGCTAAATCTTTCATCTAATAGCCTATCCTACTTCCTGTTAATGCTGAAAGTGGGAAATGAACAGCCTACTGTGTCTGTGTGTCTCTGTCCTCAAACCAACAGGGCTGTCTGTGTATTGCATACTGTAAGGAGGGCGAGTTACATTAGTGGAGTTTCCAAAAAAAAGAATAAAAGACGGGCATAGCTCCCGGGTCCGGAAAGTAAACAGAAGGCAGAAGTGCCTTAAACCTGCTTTCCCTCTTTCACAGCAGGGAGTGACTTATCTGGTTTATCAAGATTATCCAGGATACATTAATTGGCTAACAAGCTGTCAATCACAAGTTGCTAGCCAATGAGTGCAGTGTCCTCAGTTTGTAAGATGTCCCCTCACTCATCACACCCAGTTTTAAAAAACAACTGGACTTCTTTACTTTTATCCACATTACCTCCACAAAAGATATTGCCAAGTACCTGGATGGACTGAAGCACTGTTCTATAGTTTGTAATTGTTTATCTCACAGATTTTAGTCCTAGCTAAGATCCCCGAATCTCAGGTAAATTTACAGTTAAAAGACTGCTTATGGTGTCTGAATCACGAATGGCTGCTGAAGAAACTTACAAATGCTGGTTTTGGGCCTACTACTGGTAAATGATTTTGAAATGACCTTGTAAATCTATAAAACTGGTGTGTTAATGTGATTTAGGCAAGGACATTCCAGCAAAAACAATACCTCTATGCTGACAATACAGTCATTTATACACATGCTGCCTCTGCAATGTAGGCATTGCAAGAACTTCAAAGTGCATTTCACTCATTACAAACTGCTCTGCTGCATTTAAAACTACTTTTAAATGCACACAAAATAAAAAAAAAGTTTTAGTCTTCTCAAAAATTCACACGCAGGGGTTTAATGATTTTATCATTAAAATACCTTATGGCAAATCCACTGTAAGGGTATATGCATACAAGAACTTGGGTACATGGACAGATGACAGATCTTGTTAGGAAGCTTAAAGTGACGATTGGCTTTTACTTTAGTATCTTTACTTTTTACTCAGAAAAAAAAATTGTAGAAGGAAGATACTTTTCTGTCTGATTATGGTGATATACTGTAAGTGCCTGCCACCTCCTCAGTTTTACAGAGTCTTGAATCAGTGTACCATGCAGTTCTGGGTTTATTACAAATGTGAAGTCTCAGACTAGAGACTACATTCTTTATGATTTTGTGGGCTGGCCATCACAGACCCCTACCAGAAAACAGCACTGATATATTTTTATCTATAAAGCTACACTGGGTAAACTTTCTGTCTGAGCTCCAGCAGTCACCAGCTACACTCCTCCAAATGGCTGCTTTTGGATGTGCCCAGGGTTCTACAAATGGCTTATTCAGCCACTCACAAATGTACAACAGTGGCAGCACAGATTACATGTTTTATGGTCTTACTAGTGTTTATGTGCACCAGCACCATCTTGGATTGTGAAGTTGAGGTTGTGAGCTGGTCCAACTTTCTGCGTTGTAAGTCTGACTTTGGGGGCTTTCCAGTTGAAAATTCTGACATCAAATGGAGCGATGTCCATCAGGTTTTATATTCTGCATTTCATGCTGTATTTGGCACATCTTTAACCTGTTTTGTGTTTGTATGGCTGCTACCTTGGCCAGGTCTTCCTTGTGAAAGAGATTTGACTTCAATGGGACTTAAAAAAAAAAATTAAAAACACATGACTTTAACAGATAGGGAAACTTCCTACCTTTAAAAAAAAAAAAAAAAAAAAAAAAAAAAAAAAAAAAAAAAAAAAAGAATAAAAGGTTGCTTTAAAGATTTATTATCAGATCAGGTCTCCTTTGTAGAAGCTAAAGGTGAACATGAACAACACAGGCAACACAAGCAACCCAAAGAGCGCTTGTTTGATGTTGGAGCCTTTAACGATCCACGCAGTTTAATGAGCTACCACGCCAAATACTGATATCACCACAGGGGGCTTTTTGACTTTGTACAACACAGAAAAGACTACTGCATCAAAAATGTGACTCTGCATGCATAATTACACTAAAGGATGGGGACACTGATACACAGATTTTTTTTTTTTTTGGGGGGGGTGCAAATTGCTGTAGTAATTTCCAGTACAGCAAAGACAATGAGCCTTTTGTTATTCCCCCAATTAAATGTCACCCCAGACACAGCAAAGCTTCCACACTTTAGGCCTTCTGTGCCAAGGATAAAAGATTGCTTGTGGCTAAATAGAGAATACTGTAGCTTTATGTAATGCTACTCTTAATTCAGGCCAAGGCTTTCTGAATGCATCTTAGTGTCTGAAGCCATGCAGCAAGACTTCCTAATGCTTAGACTGAGTCACTGTTGTCTGAGTTAACAACATTTTATACACCTCTCGACATGCGGTGCCCAATAAAACAGCTGTCTGACCTATTTTTGTCTCAAGGCATTAAAAGAACTGAGACTATGGGAGAACAGCTCCAAATCCTCCTGCATGAATGACAAACTAAACCAAATACCTTTCCAAGTTTGTGTTACGTGAAAAGATGTTCTTTAAATTTGGTCCCATCAGGTCATTACTGCCCGTTTCTGCTTGTCAAGCTTGTGCAGCTGCCCCACTGCCTAAAGTCATCACTAAAGAAAGCCAACAAAGCATGTGAAAATGATGGTCAAAATGACAGCTTATGTAGGAGGAACATCACAGCTATGCTAGGCAAGTGGTCAACACTGCTATAATATGAACACGGTGTCTGCACACTTCCAGTGAGCAGAAATCTTATCGCTCATTCCACACTGAAAACAAGCGATTGCCCTAATCCGACTTTGAAACTTCAGCAAAGATAAAAATCAAGCAGCACAGCACAGATAATGTATCTGTGTGAAATGCACAGTGATAGCGTCTTAGTAGAAAACTGGGCTTAGGGCAAAGAAAATACATAAAAGGCAACAATGAGCTCATCTTGGATAAAAACTCCACTCTCTCTCACCCATACCCGATAGATTTGGAGTGGTGGATGAGAGCAAAGGCTTCCGCTCACTCTCTTGTCTGTGTAGCAAATCTCCAAATCCCAGCCAGAGGCAGAAACAGATCCAGCACCCCATTACGGGTGAGCCTGAGAGACGGGAGTACAGTTCACTCGCAGCCAAATTCGGCTTTTGTCTAGCAGGCCCCCTCAAATAGTACCCAACCTTCGCTGGAAGGTGTCAATGATATTATGCCAGCTCTGGCTACAGCAACTGGGTGTGTCTGTATAGGTGTGTGTGTCTGTATGTATGCTACAAATGAAGAGGACGATTGAGGAGAAAGCCCAAAATTCTTCATTCAACTGCAGCCCAGAAATGCACACAGGAGAAACTATTCCTCTGATTTCTAAAAGTAAATGATGCTGAAAGATGAGACTAATGTCAGTCTGTGCAGTGAGCACTCTAAAAGAAACGAGCTTTGTGCCAATGTCAGACTGCCCCCTATCAAGAAGAGGCGAGACAGTTTCAGAGCACTCGTATCTTTTATGAAAATGCCAAGTATTTGTAGAAATGGTGTGGCAAAAAGTTAAAACCACAGTTGTACACTGTAGTTTTAACACGTGTCAGTATCAGGTCAGGTTAAAAAGCTCATTAATTCTCATCCTGAATGAAATGAGCTTATTAACACCTTAACTGTACTTGAACAGGCTGAACCATCAGGCTGAACCAGCCATTCCCTACTCGTCAGAAAAGGTTGCTAATACCACTTACCGGTCAAAACTATGACCTCACAACAATGCGCCAGTGTTAATGCTTATGGTACCCACATTACTGAAGTTCACCTCAAATTAAAACATGCACAAAATTAATGCAGAAATATAAATTAAGCTTGAGTCTATTTAGAACAGGTGTGCGCTATTAATTTTCCTCAAGGAACCGCACAAGAAACTGGGACTGCTGTGGAGGGCCACACCAATAAGCTGAATTTAATTGTGCTCTTTATATGCTTCTTGGTACGGCCCTACACAATAGTCCCAGTTTCTCATGTAGTCCCTTAGGAAAATTAATTGCCCACTCCTGATTTAGAGTCTATGATGTAGCCTACGCAGTTGCCACCATTTACACTTCTGCTTTGTGTGCCTGCAGTAGTCTGCAATTTATCTCTGAGTTCTCTTCCAGTGGATGTGAAAAATGGTAGCAGAAGAACTAGTAGCTGGAAATGCACAGGGGTAAAGAGGCCAAATCACAATAGTTTCAGTCTGTTGACACATCATGTAGTTAAATTTGCAGGGAGGGGCATGTCAGGTTATAGCATAGGCTCTCAGGAGGGTTTGTAGTTGTGACGTACCTAACATGGAAATGCAGCAGTATAAATACCACCTTGTATGTGGTAAAAATGAAGAACTGCCAACAAGCCCTCAGCAGGGCTTTGTGTTTGTTTTGCATTTAGATAGTAGGGTTTATTACAAATATAAAGGGGGGGGGGTAGGACTTACAATCCAACATGTTTAATTGAGCTCAAGATGCAAAACATGACAAAACACCAAATCCATTATTAATCCATTTATTATTTAGTTTAGATGTGGCAAGTTTAAAGTAACATAATAAAAAGCTGCCAATCTTCCCAGCTGAGGGAACACAAGTGTTCATGTTTGACATTTTCAAGCTAAATGCTAAAGTATTATCATTAAGAGCTGACCAGCACAGTTCTGAAAGGCTACCATAAGACTGCGCCGCTAAAGGAGGATCCTCTAAAGACTGCACATATATGAAAACATTCTGAAAATACTGAATGGCTTTACATCATCTTTCTCCACAAAATATTTTTTTTAAATACTGCCAGCTGCCAGTGCTGCCCCTCAGCCTCCTGGCAGCAGAATCTTTAGGTGGAACAAATCCCCTGGAAGCTCAAGTTCTAGAACACAATTGCCAGGTCTCAGATTTTACTAGATCTTAATTTTGGGGGTGGGGGGTGTATGGTAAATGGACTAGTTCTTATATAGCGCTTTTTTTTACTCTGAGCACTCAAAATGCTTATACAATGATAGAAGATACATATGAGCCTTAGTGACTTTGCCATATCAATTCAAAAAAGCAAATGCTAACCAAGAACCACGACTAAGAAATGTTAAAATTATAATATAAACCACTGAGAATCCTGTCATTGAGGTAAGAACTAACTTGTCCGACATTTTTAGTAGACGCATCTATCGTACCAATTTGGGAAAGAAAAAAAAATCCAAGGTATGAAGTTGTCACATTCAAGATTTTTAGAAAACTTGACCTCTGACCCAGAGGTCAATTTTGCAGAGATTTGAATTCGTCTGACAGTTTTAGTAGATGCATCTATGGTGTGAATTTGAAAATCCTAGGTGACATTGTTATCGCATTCACAAAGTTGAAAGTTGGTCGCCCACCCACCTGGCAGTACAATCAGCCCCCATCATCCCTTTTAGGCTGAGGAGTAAAAACTCACAGCATTGACACAGTTTATTTTATCATTGAGATCAATGCTCCAAAGCCTCTAACAGAGAGGAAATAGATTAATTTTGACTGACAAATCTCATAGGAATTCACATCATATGAAGTTCCAGATTCCAATAGCGTGCGATCAAAGTTGTCGGAAAATACATTAAAAAACAAAACTAAAATGCCCGCACTGGGTCTGATTGCCAGTACAGGGGTCTGTGTTTATGTGGCTTTTGAAGCAAATGGGGTGACGGCTAACAAGTTCTTCTTGCTTTGAAATACAACTCCGGATAGCTGGAAGGGCCAGGCGGGAGTTAAAACAGTATGAGAACAAGACTTGCTTGCAAAGTTACAAAAGTCTTGCTCATGGGAAGAGAACAGACAAAAAAAAAAAACAAAACAAACAAAAACACCACCACCACAACTGGCAAGTACAAAAGTAAGAACGGCAGAAAGAAGAGTACCTCAGTTTGTCACCTCGACTAAAAGTATGTTTCAAGGTCAAGATAAGCAGTCATGGTAAATGAAATTCTAATGACTGTGGTAATTGCCAAATTGCTGGAACTATACTGAAAGGGAAATGTCGAAGTCTGAGGTCACTTATCTCTTGTGAGTTAAATCATTTCAAGTGCTTAATGATCTCCTTCATATATCCCAATGAAACTTTGGGATCATTTTTAATGGAGCGGTGCCATCGTCAGCGCTGGATTCATTTCTTAAGTGTCGGAAATATCCCCCTTGATCTCACTAACTAGACTCTCTGCTTAAAAAGGGAAACATGCTTTGAAGGTCACAGGTTGAGATGAAAAACTGTGGAAGTGAAGATGACAGGCTCATCACAGGCGCACATTAAGTTCACACTCTTTGATTTCAGTGCCAAAAGGGAAGGACCAGAAGAGGAGAGGCAGGAAGGCAGCATTTGTCACAAAGAAAAAAAATAGCAGGAAGAGAATAAAAGTAAACAACCTGTCATAAATAATATACCTACTGAAAATGCATAACTGAAGACATTTACATGGAGTTGGGAGTTTATTATACTCCAAGCAGAGGTATCATTAGGCTGAGTTTAGAGAGGGGTCAAGAGCAATCCAGATAATTAACTGCAGCTACAAGACACTGAGGAATTTGCAAAGAGACGAGTTAGTTTTACACTTTATGGACTCTAAAAGACATGCTGTAAAAAACACATCCATCATCACATAATTAATGCTAGAGGAATCTTTCAAGAAGGTACCAAGTATTCATTTTCAATGAGGCAAAGTTCAGTCAAAATTTGACAGCAAAGAGAATCAGGAAAACATGTTTGAAATATTACCAAGTATGTTCAACATATGGGTCATTCCATCTCAAATCATCAAATTTTTAGAGCATTCTCTGCTTGACCAGCTACGATTTACATAAAAATTTTACGGTCCAAAGTCTGGGCATATATAATGATCGCTGTGAAATTTTAGCTTCATATATAAATTACTTTAATATTTTTTCTTTTCACCATAACCATTTTTTTGCAATTTGAAATCTGAGGCCAAGTTTAAATGCCAAAAAAATATTCAGCAGCCTCTCTTACCATCAAAATGAATAAGGATCTGTAATTTGGGACAGATGTCAAAAATCGTCTGCGCATTAGGTAGTTAAAATGCCACTTTCATTCAACTTTGTTTATCTGTCCCAAACACAACGGAATGACTCACAGGTCAGAAACACTGTAACAAACATTGTGCAAAAAGCACAACAGGGGCAACCTTAGGACTTCAAGAGTGATGACTCATTTCATTTTTAAAGAGTCAGTGATGGCTGACCACCATAGATGCTAGACCCAGACCAGTCCATTTCCATCTATTATACATTAAAGACATGCACACTTTTTAAAAAGTGCCTTATAACTGCAATTTCTGCCAAGCAAGGGAAAACTCCTTGTGTATAAAACATAGATGCAGCAAAAATGATGTCACACACTGACTTTGGACTGATTTTGGATTTTTTTTAGCATCTTGGCTGCCACCATGTTTGGTTTTTTTGGAACCAGAAGTTGGATATTTGGATGACGGGTTGGAGCTGTAAGTTATCCACAAAGGCTATCAAGCTGGGTGAGCAACTATAAACTGTACGGGCACAACACCACACACAGCTTGCCAAGTAACAGACTAATAAAAAAAAAAAAAATAGAATTTTACCAAAAGCACAAATTTCTTGGACACACTTTCCCCACACAGCTACGATGGCCCAGAGGTCTCAGGTCAAATACAAAAGCCACAACGGAAGTAACGCAACATACGTTTGTTTGTTTTTTTGTCCCAGACCGCGGGCCGCTTCCGGCCCCACCCCTACTTCTGGTCCGCAAATTGATGTCTGGAATGGATGGACCGGAAGTAGGGGTGGTGCCAGAAGCGGCAAAAAAAACAACTTATGTTGCGTCACTTCCGTTGCGGCTTTTGTATTTGACCTGACATCTTTGGGCCACCGTACACAGCAAGTCATATTTGTCCAAAAATTGTTCTGAACCCACCAGTAGCGCAAACATGGTGGAGAGGTCTAGGTCAGTGAGTGATTAGTAGAGGTGAGATCTAGCAGACTGTAACCATGGACACAATCCAAACTAAAGTATCCAGATGGATGAGTTCTATGAGAATCTACTCATAGAGGCCTAAATCATTATTTTGGAATTATAAGATGATAGTCAATGTGGATTGACTTGCTGAGCATGCAGTTTTTCTGTCAGATCCACACCACACTCATCACATGAAGTTCAAAACATCCAGATGATGGTGATGATGATGAAATGCTCTGCAACGTCACCTCATAGGTGGCACTACGGTGTTTGGGCTTGGTTGGCCACCATAGATGCTAGACGATCACTGCCTCGATGTCCTACAACTGCACCTGTTTTGCTTTTTGTATATTGTTCTATTATAGTTGACTTACTGGTGAAATGACATCATTGCACAATGATTCTTGAACACAAGAAGAACAGCAAACAAGTAAGTTCAACTTTAGATCCTTCCACCTCTCCAAACCAGCAAAATCTGTGCTTGTGCAAATGGCATGACTGTGCTAAACGAATGAGCTGAAACAGCATAATCCATACTTCCTTCGAAGCAATTACATGTTCAGCATCCCCATAGCAGCACGAAATAAAACTCGATATTTGCTCTTGTTTTGCAGACCATCTGTGTCCATTACACAGCGAATGCAGGGGTTCCGCCAGGAAAGTTGTTAGACTTGGGGGCCTGTGTGCTCTGTCCACATCCATCTTGAAGTGCATACAACCTGTTCAGTTTGCCATCCCACAATGCACAGCCTTTTTCACTGTTTTTTTTGCAAAACAAGAGAATGTGAGGGATATGTTGGCATCACCCTGGCATCCATATGGTGGCTGACTCAGAAAAAGAATTGAGCGTGACAGCCAGTTTGCTGTGGTGACTCAACAACAGAGCCCAGGAATGGTTACTTTACCTAACCCATCAAGCAAAAACTGTTTCTCACAAAAGGTGAACAAAGAAACAGATGGCTTCAGAAGATGACAGCAATTTTTCAGAATGTGTGTGGATTACAGAGACGAACCTCCCATTCAAATGGGTCATTCCAGCCTAATGTTAGGAAATCTAGAAGCACCGCAGCAGACATAATACTCAGAACAATGATTATAATTTTGAAGGAAAAGATCCTCTGCTGCTGGGGTGCTACATGTCTCAAGGACATTAAGTTGTAGAGTTGGCTGGGTGGAAAAAAAATGATTTCCTGTATTAATTTCAGAAAATCTGCTCTGAAGGCTCGTCTTGGATCAGAAGGAGGCTTCATAAAAAAACGGCAAAATGAGGCAGCAAATTTGCGTCTCTGCAGACTAAAGCGCTGCAAGATGAGACTGTCAGTAAAATAAAAAAAAAAAAACACTTTAAACCAACTTCATCTTGTTGAATCTGAGAATTTCAGCTGTGATTGTGGAAAAAGAGTAAAGTTCCGCAGTGGCATTTAGTATCTCTGTAATCCCACTTTCACCTTTGGCAGACTGATGGACATAAAGCACAGTGCAACAATATCGACCAGATTAGTACTTCAGTGGAGTCCAACACACACAAGAGAAAGCATACAACTTTGTGATCCTTGAAGTCATTGTCCGCAGTATTGGAAAAGCTGAGCTGGTGCCGCAAATAGCCAGGTGTGCAGAGCAGAGAAAGCAGCAGAGGTTTGAAAGTCTGCCTCTACATCCTCTCCTAGAGAGCTCAAACGTGTCAGCTGTTATCCCCTCCTGAATGGTTATCAAATCTCTCCCTCCTCTATGAGAAATGCTTTTAACCAGTCTGGACAAGCTTGGAATAGCAACAGAGTATAGACGGTAGTGTACTCCACTTTTCGTGGACTACTAGAAATACCGTGAGCTGCTTTTCATTTTTTTTAACATCCCCATTCATAAAGACCCCTGAACAGATTAGTTTGCCAAAAAAGTCAAAACCTAACTGATAAATCTATAATGTCTCACTAGAAATTCAAAGGGCTGCCTTTTTTAGAATTCAATGTGTCTTAAGGCCGAAACAAACTGTTTATCTAATGGCCTGAAAGAGCACTGATGCCTGCTGTGAGTTGCCTGGAGCCACAATGAGTCATGCAATGCTCAAAGCACTCCTCAGACATTTTTAGCAGCAGGTTAGCTGCATACAAACAATGGCCACAATTTTCATGAGGGAAACCTGCACTCTGCAAGCCCTCACACTACACTTCCATTGAAATGATGGTGGAAGGCAGGTCCTTGAATCATGACAGATTTCGCAGCTTCTGATGCCAAAACTATTATCTGAGGGATATGGTATTCTTTATCGATATGGAAGCAAATACAAATGGCTTTCAATTGTAAATACATTGTAATCGTTGTTACACTAATTTGTTTAAAATAAATAAAAATTTGCAAGTCCTGGCTGAACAGACACCCAACAGACCAAAGGAACAACTGTATAGGTCTTTGCAGGCAGGGGTTAAATGATCTCACACTGGATATTAAATGTCGATAATGGATTTTGAGAGGCTTTTAAGTTTCTTGATTAACTTGTTTCAGATGATTAATTTCAATCTCAGTTTCCCTGCCTTTTCCTGCTCAGCAGAAATTTCACCTTTGCCGTGCAGACATCCAGAACTGTCCACTTTTTTTTTTTTTTGAAGCTGGCACAAAGGAGCTATGCAGAGGGCTAATCTGTCTCTGACGATATCCGAGAAAACTGAAAATCTTAGTTATCATTTGGAGACTTGGACAAAAGAACTGAGACCTCAGAGAATTCAAACGTCTGGTTAATACAGTGCTAACTAAAAAGAAAAACTAATTCAAACATAATCAAACTCCTCAAAATCATTGAAGAATAAAATGTCTTTGTTAGTTATTTTACTGAGCTGCTACAGTCGTTCCAGGGAAAACCTAAAATGAGTCCCGAGGCAGACCTACATTTTTGTATTCCATGTTCGCATTCGACTCCAACTCGCACATAATCACACATCAGGCTCATTTCGGCATTTTTTGGGCATAAAAATGTCACCTTGTTTCATAGTTGTGTGGCTCACCCAGGCTACCTGCCAGCTGCTTTACTGGATAACCCTGATGAAATGACAGGCTGTTTTTTTGCGGCCGGTCGGAGATTGACAACCTATTCCAGCTGTCACTCAGTCCTGCTTGACACGCCTCCACTCATCCATCTGGCACTTCTCATTCTCTGCCCTGAGCCCTCTTCCACCCGTTCCTCCATCAGTCCCAGCCTGGCTTTAGGCTGTTCTTGCGCCTTGAAACAAAGCTGTGGCCTCAGACCATAGTGATCCATAATGTCACACCAGGTGAGCTTACCAGCAGCTAAGCTGTGACAATAAAGTCATCCACTCTCAATGGGCCAAGGGGAATGAACACAAACACAAGAGCTGAACAATGGACACATCTGCACCAGAAAAACAAGGAGACGGGGTGCTGCCAAAATGGAAACATGCCCATTGGCAGAATTACAGTGGGCAGACTAACAGTATACTGTGGCCTGATTATATTCAAAAAACAACAACAAAAACAAAAAAGCATTCAGCAAATCAATATTTATTCTGAATATTAAAAATTCTACTAAAATCTTTGAATACAGCTATAAACTGCAGCTGTGTTTTCATCCCACTTTTGTCTTCACCTTCTCTTAATATAAGCGCATGTGTCTGCTGATTAATATAAACTGAACAGCTCCCTGCGGCTGCAGTTGACTTTAAGTGCATAGAAACCTAAAGTCTAGGGAGAAACAAACAGAACTGCGGCTTCAATGATTCACAGATCAATCAGTCCTCTGCAACACTTTTAACTGATTAATTCCTAAGTAATTCTTTTCAGGTCACCGGTTCCTGCCTCGCACATGCAAATTTTCCTTGGCTTCAGAGTTTTATGACAGTCAAATCTAAATCAAGTCTTGTAAAGTAAATCCAAAATGTTTTGGACTGTCAATCACAAAGAAAAGACTTGTAAATCCAATCTCCAATTTAAGTCAGTCTAATTTCAGGTTAGTTTTAACTTATCCACAAAGTAAAACTGTTATATCTCATACTACCTTATCACCCCAATAGAGGACTTTGCTCTCGGACTGCAGGCTTACTTGTAGTTCCTGGGGTATTTAAAAGTAGGATGGGCGGCAGAGCCCCCCTTCTGTGGAACCAGCTCCTAGTTTGGATTCAGGAGACAGACACCCTCTCTAGTTTTAAGATTAGGCTTAAAACTTTCCTTTCTGATAAAGCTTATAGTTAAGGCTGGATCAGGTGACCCTGAATCCTTTCTTAGTTATGCTGCAACAGACCCAGGCTGCTGAGGGGCTTCCTATGATGCATTTCTTTTTTACTCACCTCTTTTCACTCTGTTTATACACCACTCTGCATTTAATCAGTTATTAATCTGTCTCTATTCTACAGTGTGTCTTCTGTCCTGTCTCCCTCCTCTCACCCCAGCAATTATTTCCTGTTTTTTGACTGCAGAAGAAACCACCAGCAGAGAAAACTAGAACATGTTAACTTCACACAATACTTAGTCAGTATGCTGCTTCTTATAGACATTCATAAACCAGATGATCCGTTGACAATATGCTCAGCATATTAAATGATTTCCATTCCTTTTAGTCAATACAGCTCCATGGCCTTTTCTGGTTGAAAATAGGCCTTTGCGGGGTGCATGAAAGCATGATTAGTCCATTTATATTTAAAGGCAGAGATTCTGAGTTATCCTAGTTAAATGAAATCTGTATAGTTTCATTTCTCATCATCTGATAAGAAAAAAAATGTATTTTAAGCTGGAGTAGATTAAACCCATCCATTCATCTATACCAGTGTTCCTCAATCTGTGGGGCACAAGGTCACGTTAGCAGGTACGTTAGCACAGTGACCCGAGAAACTCTCCACTGTCACCATCTGCTGTTTACATAGAGCCATAGAGTACATAGGGGGACACCCCCTTCCCCTTGAATTGCGCTTCACATGGGGCATGAATAGATATCCAGCGAAGTGGGGCATGATGGAAAAAGTTTGAGAACCGCTGATCTATACAAACCACTTATCAAGAACCCTTTGGTGGAAGGCCAAGACTTCTTTGGTGGGTGTCAGAATTATTTTACATGCTAGAAAAAACCCTCATCTCCTACTAAAACTACTAGCCTTTGTTACATGGTTTCCATTAGGAAGTAGTAATTTCTTAAGAGCTATGGGAAGCAGATACATGAGCCCTCAGGGACCAACTTAAGTTCTGAGGCCAGTGGCTTAGTCGAGGGCAATAGCAGGAGTACTTTTAATCCCAAAACATCCCTGTTGCTGAAGGAGGAAACCAAAGCACCCAGAACAAACCCATGTAAACCCAGGAGACATGAAAACAAATGGACCTCCAGAGTATATCAGTATTCTAAGGAGTGAGAATACGGTGAGAGATAACAGGAGGAGAAACAAACAGAGGCCTTTACAGAAAATGCAACAGGGATTTGATTTATTTTATTTACAGAGTGATCAAAGACTGAAACAAACAATCCGAAGACTAGATGAGTGATTCATACACCTGAGATGTAAAAATATGCTAGAAGCTTACATAAAACCTACCTTGAAACAAGGAAAAATAGGCAAAAGACTTCAAATGAAGACAACTAAATCTGAACGATGCAGAACAAAAGGCATTTAAAGAGGTGCCAAACTGAACGCTAGCCAATCCTCCGACAGGGGAGCCAGCCAATGGGCATAACAAGCAACAAAATTAAGCCGGGGGAAATCTTGATGTGAAACATGCAACGGACACTAAACAGCATAACCAGCTCATGGAGTAGAGAACCTGAACAACTACCACTTTAACACCAATCACCACAGTGTGGATAAAACTGCTTGACATTCACAGTGACCCCTACTTTGGCATTTATTTGATTAAACCGGCTCTTAGCCAGTCTACCTAGCTTCCCTGCTGATGCTAAGCAGCAAGTTTCTAGGGACTTTCTGCAAAATGTTGGAGGGATTAAATTGAAAGGAGGAAAAATTACTCAAGAATAAGCTGAGTTGAGCTATTTGAACTATTCAGTAATGCTTCAGAGATGCTTTAAGCAGCTGATCTTATTAAATGGGCTCTGGTGTAAGTAGTCTTTCAGCTACAGAAGACATTCAATTTAACCTGAGGCAGAGGCCGACAAAATAATACATCAACCCTCCATAAAAACCCATACAGCACATATATTACACATGAACATGCACACAAACAAACTGATAAAGCAGTTATTTGGAACAATGAAATTTATTTGGCTTCACCGGCAAAATCTCCCTTTGTTCGAATGCCTGGCAGGCATTAATTTCTTCTCTCTTTTTCCACCTCCTACTATCCTATCGCCGTTTCTCTCACTCCTCCTTTCTTCTCCTCTCTGTATGCAGGTGCGCTCGCCCACAGAGCTGCATGCTGACTCCTGTCAGTAAGAGGACAGGGATGTATGATAAGCACAGATCTTCTTTGTTCCCTCCACCCCACTTCGCCCTGAACCATCCAGAGGGCATCAAGGACCACTTCAAAGCCAAAGTGAAGGAGAAAAAGAATGCAGTAAGAGTGAGGCAACATTCAGGGCTTGTCAGACCGAAAATAATCCACAGCACCAAACCACAAACAAGGTAACAAGTCTGTCTTAACAAGCAGATATTAGGTTTCTTGCTTCAGTCAAACTCTACTCTTTTCCCTTAGGGAGGAGCACTACTTTTATGCTGGTTCTGCACAAGCATCACTATACCTGTTGGCCTCGCATTGTTTAGTCAAGCACAAGAAACAATTCTCACTTGTCAAGCCCTTCACGAAGCTCTAAAAATAATAGAGGTGCACCTAAAAGAACTATTATTCCACATATGGAAGAATGAAGGCATGCCTTGATAGTGGTGCTGTAAAGAAAACTCAAAGCATGAGAACTTACTGCTGACCAGTTACACAGTTTTACAACTCCAACAGGCAAACACAAAAGTACAGTGGCATTCAAAGAGTGCTGTCAATTACAGCCTTGCATTTTTTTAAATTAGCTGCCCCCCTCCCTGATGGATGGATTCTCCAGGCTGAGCGGTCACGGAACGACGGTCACGTCAAAGAGCCCATGACAACACCGAACAGCTGGATAAAAGCTGGATCAACCGCGCATTTCCACTTTGCGTGACGCACACCAAGCTGTTAACTGTCATCGTGATCATTTTTACAACTTGCCAAACATCGTTTTTCGCTTCCTTTTTTCTCGGTCATGTTTGTCTGGAGGTTCTGTGCAGCGCTACCACAGCATGTGCACGTTTTAAGATCACTAGCCTTCACTTTAACAACCACGCGGGCATGACGACAAAAAAAGCGCGCGTATCTGTGGCAGTCCGGCCCCCGCATCCACTATGTGAACGTTTGTGGGCAAATTCAGCAGAAAGGTTGCATCTTACCAAGTAGACAGCAGATAATCATCCTCAGCATCTGGAAAATCTATATTATCTATATTAGACAGGCTACTTTGGCAACAACTGGACATCTGCACAGTATGCTGCACTAATGTGTGGTACATTTGCCAGTATTTGAATACATTTTAACAAAAGAACCTTTTGTTTTTAACTGTGGCCTAAATTGATGAGACTGGAGGTCCAGAAAGGTGAATGAATGGCTCAACACTGGAAACACCGCCATTTACATCTTAACTGTTAAAAATTATGAATTGCATAATCATACTCTTAGCCTTGAACAAGGAGCACAATGTTGGAACCCACTTTTCAAAGCTTTCAAAGGACAATGCTCTTAAAATCTCATTAGCAAACGGCTGCCAAAATTTATAAGACTGTGGTTTAGAAAGTTGGGGCAGAGGACAGGCTCAAGCTAATTTGTAATGAATAATAACCAAGGTTCTTTTATACTGCGCCCTATATAAGCCGTGGACTGTGCTGAAACCTCTGACCATGATGTAATTTAAATGTAAAGTTAAACAAATACTTAACTGGCTTCACACATCCTTTAAAGCTGCTATCGTGTAGGTGAGCTCTGAATGGGAGGCACTGGCAATTTATCACACTAACAAACTGAGCTACCTCTGTGCCATTACCCTGTATGAAGGCATCTGCAGGGTTGTGTGGCCTCCAGACAGCTGACAAGCAACTCTAGAGAGGTGGCAATCTTGCCAGTGCTTTCAGAAATGGCTAACGAGCAACACCGGCAAAGACGTGGATGCTTAAAAGAAAGGAGATTAAAGCAGTCTGATGTTTAAATCATGAAAACACATTTAAAACAAATCTAAAACTTTGGCCTCTGGAAGACAAAGAAATAAACGTGCAGAGTCAAACGACAACTGAAGACTGGCTTGTTTGTATGACTTTCATTGTACTAGGCAGCGGCTACCCCAGGCCTGATGCTGCTTCCTGCCAGGAGCAGCTCATCTACACATGCCCCAGGTGCCCTGGAAGAGATCTGTCGCTTCCTGTCTTCACACATGGAGCGCACCTCAGATTCGCAAACCTCGCTGCGATGCCTGACACTAGTCCGTTGGGAGGCCCTGCCTGCGAAACAGCACTTAATCATCAGAGGGTTGATATCAAGTCTCTTGACTGGGGAGAAAACAGAAGATGAAAGTTCTGTAAGGAAGAGGGGGGAAAAAAACTCTTCCTGCGTCCTTTAGGTGCTGTAGCATGACTTCAGCACGAGGGTGGAATCGAAATAAACGGCTAGAACAAAAACTATTATCTTTGGCACTGCGGTGTGCTGTAGTAACTCCAATGTATTAAACAATGTAAGTACCCAGAACCCACATGTTCTGGAAATTTTCTTGAATAAGTCTTTATTCAACAAGATTTTTTGAAATTCTGAATAAATTTTCCTTCAATGAGAAATGAGTGTGAACTCTTACGGGCTAAAGTAAGTGAGGACCGGCTCCCACCAATTTTTTTTTCCCTGCTTCAGGTAACTGAACACCGTATCCATGCTGAATATTTTATAATCTGCCGGACAGTCGGGGGTTTAAGCAGGATCACAGCTCCAGCCAAGTGTCTGGTGGGAAGATCAATCACAACTTATTCACCATTTTCCCACACTACAGCACTAGCTCACATGTTGCTGTGCCAGCAGCTGTTCCCGGGATGGCCTAATCTATTTTCAGATAAAAGTTGTGAAAAAGACAGAAAAAAAAAAAAAGGAGAGAATGAACGAACGAACGAACACGAACCTGAACACACAAAGCGAATTTAATTGGTTTAAGAAGAAAAAAAAAGCTGGAGGTGGTAACATTGTACTCAACTACCATCAGAGACCACATTATAACATTTAACATTTCTGAGGTGTTACCTGATGGGTTGTTTGAGACAGTGAAGGATTGTTCAAGGTATACGCAAAATCGCTGACATTTAGGGTGTTACGTCACACATATAACACTCAAAAGCAGGTCATATCATTGGATGTCTTCCAATGACTTCCACAGCAGGAGAAAGCATAAGCGCAATTGTCTCTCACCTTAACCTGAACATGACCCTTTCAAATTCACAATTTCCTTAGCTGTAAGTATTTCTAATGCTGAAGCTGTATGCAGATATCCAATCTGAGCTGTGCTTATATTATCTGACACTGGAAGTGGTGTGCCAATTGCACAATACAGAGAAGCTATACTTTATTTTCCCCAAGGCTTGGGAGATTCCTGATAAATGTGGACTGCAAGTCTGAAGATGACACGCCACAGGTCAGATTTAACCCATGACAACTGCTGCCTACTCGCACACCCAGCTCTCAGCAGCCTGAGCTAATCTCAAGGAAGGCTCAGGCTGTCTTTCTCAATTTCATGATAAAAATTAATCTTTTCACTATCATTTACATTCATTTTGTCATGACAGGTCACCAGCTTCATTTTAGTGACGCAAAAAAAAAAAAAAAAAATCCCTGGCCTCATATCAAGCCAAGTCTGGAAGAAGCCAACTGGAGCTGCACTGCATCTCTCTCACACACACACACACACGTTACGTGCATGCCTCACGCTCCTCATTTCATATACCAGACAAAGCCTCCCAGTTTGGTGATCTAGTCGATGTGCAGCTCTTCCCATTTCTCCCTCTAACCTTTCACTGCTGCCCTGCAGTGCTGCCAGATGGATATTTACTTAATCACTCCCCCACGTTTATGCTTAACATATCTGTAGCAGTGATGAGCCTGGAGCCTAGAAGCCAGACAGACTATTCTGATGCTTTTATCAATCAATCAATAATTTCAATTAAGAGTTATCGGACAGAAATTACTTCATGTAAAAGGCAATGCGTGTGCTGAAAGGGTAATCTTTATAACCCCGAGCTGAAGAATCTAAAAAAGTACCACCGGTGGGTATTAAATCTCTTTTCCAAACACCAGCTGAAATCCCAAATTTATTCAATTCCCAATCATGTGATGCAGATGCCTTACCAAGCAACTCTTACAAGCTAACCTCACAAATGAGTTTGGCATTTATGCTTGATAAAGCTACTTCTGGCTGCTCCCTTATTCACAAGGGGTCACCACAGCGGGTAGCTCCACATGCTTGATTTGGCAGACTTTTTTGGAAACCCTTCCCAATGCAACCCCAGGGAGATTTGTGTCTACTCACAGAATCAGAGGATCTTTTGCTTGTTAGGTGAATGCATAAACTACTACACTTCTAAGATCGCACCCCAAAGCGCACTCAAATGGCGCATTACTGTGGCAGATTTGTGACATGCTAACTTTACCTGGTGGAATTCATTTTTTGAAAGAATTCCAAAGAAGACATTTTAAGATGTTTGGCTTTGCATGTTTGTGAAGTAGTGTAATCTCACAGCTCTACACATGCTTTACAGGTCCCACACCTGGTTCTTTTGCAATGTGTTGTTCTTGTCAAACAGCATGTAGGTGCATCACCATCTTCCAGTGGTAGTAACACATAATGTCCAACCATGGACGCGTAAATTCACACGGCGCAGCCAAAAACAAACAAACAAACAAAAACAAAACACTATACTATATAAAAGATGCTCCACTGGTAATAATAATCTGCCTCTCCAGTAAGACTTCAACTCCTTTGTCTGTCCTGGCGCCTAGGTAACCGGTGCATGAATGCCAGTAATTGTTCAGCTGATACCCATCTCCTTATGTACCCCAATCATTGTAGGTTAAATCATCGTTTATCTTTATGTAAATGAGATGAACTGATTTTTTTTTTGTTCCCTCGCTGATGTATTTCCACATTACTTTTCTTTATGAACCACCAAGCGTCTCTCTCCTTCCCTTTTCATCAGCAACTGCATAGTGTAGCTCCACAAAAGGAGGAGAGAGTGCTGCACCTAGGAAGGTCTACTGTTCCATCTGTGTCCTCCACCCACCCTTCGCCCAGTCCCAGCCACCAGGCTTTACAACTTTCCTGGCACGAACCCTAATTAGTTCCATCAGTGGATGGAAAAAAAAAATAAAAATCCCACCTGAATGCCAGCTAATCCCCCCGATTTTTAAATAAACAAATATTAGGAAATTAAAATTAGCACAGCCAGAGACAGCCGAATCATGGCAGCAACCCTCCTGCAAAAATCAGTACAGCTCGGAGCATTTGCATACTGCAGAATAAGCTTGACATTTGGATGCTTGTAAATCCAATCTTGATTCTTCAAATTGCCAGCTTGTTTAACGTAATGGTTAGCTGCAGATAATTTGAAGCTCTGCACAGGGGGAAAAACAATAAGCGCTCAGACAACAACAGCACTAATCATGTGTATCTGGATGCTGACTTCCAATCAGCATCCAATGTGCACGCAGTTGTTAAAACACATTTTCTGTCAAGAAGGTGAGAAAGTTATAATTAAGAAACTCTTTGAAAGACGTTCATCAAAACAACAATCCATGCTTAAAAAGGATAATCAAAATAAAACTTGGAAAAAAGCCGGTTGTGGGCAGTGGGGGTCAGGTTTACTGCTAATCCATTAAAACCTATTAATTGTTAGGAGTATGAACTATTATTAAGATGCAGTCTTAGCAAACTGTTCAGGGCTGAGATCCACA
Source organism: Cichlasoma orientale (assembly GCA_034780415.1). NCBI lineage: Eukaryota > Metazoa > Chordata > Actinopteri > Cichliformes > Cichlidae > Cichlasoma > Cichlasoma orientale. The sequence goes on along the minus strand of JAVDPK010000511.1, from coordinate 497,858 downwards.
GATGACACGAGGGGAGGTGGACCATTCAATATTTATAAACAGCTGACTGTAGATATTTTTCTGATGTAAACCTCCACTTTGATTAATGTATTTAAAAAAAAAAAAAAGTCCCACTGTGGCTAAATTTACAGTTTTACACATTTAAGCTGGCAACAGAAGGTTCCTTTGAAATGCTGCTTTGTTTTTGCAATACAAGAGAAAAGAAGAAGGAAAAAAAAAAAAGAAATTGAGAACAACAGATGTAGGCTACTCGTGGCTGCGAGGGCTTTTTAAACTTCTGAATATCAAAGAATGCCTTTGCTTTCTTTTCTGTGACATGCTGCCAAAGAGCTGTGCCGTTCTTGCTCTGCAACTGTGGAAGCGGGTGCCACTTTATAGCCTTATACTGAGGCAAAACAGCTCCCACTACTACTGTGAATTGCAGCACGGTACCACTCACTACATGCAGCAACTCTGTGACCATCACAGACTTTAATCGGATATATGAAGGCTGTAAAAGCAGCTTCTAATGAGTGCAAGACACATGGGACCACTCATTAACAGAGCTGAGGTCAGTCCTTTGAGCAAATTCCAGTCTCAAAGAAGGATCAAGCTCATCTGAACCATGCAGAACCCCCCACAGTCATAAGCCTCGGCCCTTGGCCGTAAAATGCAATCAAGTTATCAACATAATTGAAGACGCACGTGTCACGCTGAGCTAGATGGAGCACCTGTCCTTGAAAATTAATGAATGAATCCATCAGCCCCTGATGCCTTGTTGAAGGCCAGAGAACATAAGAGCAGCGAGGGAATGACAGTGCAACCAGGCGGCTGCCTGTGAACCCATGTGACGGTGTAACAAAGCGGAATAATTCTGCATTGTGATGACAGACACACCAGACCGGATCCGTTGGCTTCCGGGTTACAAACAACCTGCTGTTAACGAGAGGAACCGTGAAGCAACAATAAGACATGAGAAAACTCAAGAAGGGAATCTCAGGTGCTCCGACCAATCACATCGATCACCCACACAAGTAATCAAGGAATTAACCATTTTTATCTTTCCACAGGTTTAAAATGCAGAGGAACGTTTTTCCCTTCAATCCAAATAAAGTTGTACCTGCAGGTGAAGACTCCTCTGGGTTCACTGCAGCAAGTACACAGACCTACTGTTGGGTAAAGACACAACCGGACAAGTGATCAAACTAGGCTAGTCGGCTAGCGGTTTATCACGTTTAAATGTCAAGGTCCCGGAGACAGGATGCACACTGGGTTACTGACCCCCATATACAAGTGACTGTGCTAGGGACATGGGAGAAAAACCCCGTTTAACCACAAGCATGAGGCTCTAACAAACGATGACACAGAATCAAAATAAAAGTTAAAGCTGCGTTGAAAACTTAACAGCGCTGAAGAGTGCTAGCTTTTACAAAGCATAAAGCAAAGCGAGGAAATAAATATGGTCATGTTTAATTAAAAATTGCCCCCTGTGAGGATTTATTCCTCGGTCTTTCATTTCCATTACAAGCAACTGTAACTAGCGCGCAGACAGTAGTTAGCTAGCTTACCACGGGTCGAACTCGTGGATGATGCTCTCGAACCGGATCACCGCAAAAAGTCTGGAGCTGAATCCCGCCAGGCAGGCCAGAAAGAGAATGCTAAACGAGAGTAAAGACTGCCACCCAGCTGGCTGTGTCAGTCCCCCAGACAGGCCTCCTTTGCCCCCTCCTCCACCCGCGGCGCCGGGTCGACTGTTCCCGTGCACCGAGCCGCCGGCGTTGGTGGACGCTTTGTGCTTGCCGTCGCTGGCTGCGTGTTGCTCCGCCATTTCTGCGCGCAGTGTCGGCTGGATTTGCTCCTGCCACGCTCTCCGTCTTTCCCTCCGCTCCGTACTGTCGTGTACTTCCCTAGGCTGTGCCCGCTCCTTTCAGGTATCCTATCATCTAACTCCTTCGAGTGTAAGGTATAATTTAATACAGTATTGCTACTCCGAGAGACTGCCGTTACATCGCTAAACGCACACTCATGCGCCACATACCGGGGCTGCAACAGTCAATCCGCTTCACGATTGAACGCTGGTGGAGAGGGGCGGGAGGGATGCGAGGGGCGGGCTCTAGGATGATCAGGCGGCCTCTCACAATTCGACAGGTACGAGGGGGCGGGATTTTGTGGGTTTAGACCAATCAGAGAGCAGAAGCTACTAGAACGACAGATAGCTTTACCAATGGAAACACATTAAATTATGGCTGCAACTGATTGAAATGGGGATTATCCTCATTATACAAAGTAATTCCGATACTAACTATGAATAAAATCCTAATCACTAACTAAAAGTTAGCTTTGTACGATTTAATTAAGTATTTTCAAAGAGAATAAATTACAGACCGAATGCGCACAAAGTTCTTAATCTCGAAGGAAACACTTTCTCGTACCTAAAGGTATATAAGCAGGTGTGCGAAGATAAATGGTCTGTGTGACTGCAATATTTCTGTTGCCCTTGGATGTTCCGGACTGACGGAGGAGTGGTAATACAGATTGATGTGTCTCATCATTACTGTGTCCCCCAGCAAAGACAAGAACACAGCATTCATCATTCCCTTAAAATCAGGATGTACTTTCACAACTTGCCCCAAAGCCTTGAAAGACTGCATTGAAATAAAACAGTTTTTTTCTTTCTTTCTTTCTTTTTAACATTTAGAATAAATCCTCAAGTTTTTTTTGATTGTGTACTTGTACTGTTTCAAATATGAGACAGAAGTAGGAAGTATTATTGATTTGTCTGAAGTGTGATCCAGTCCCAGAGGGAAAAAAAATAATAGTCCAACAGCCCTCTTTGGTGTAATTTGATAGCAAGAAACAACTTTTTTTTTCTTAAGTCACTGCAAACCAAATATATTTTCCTCATTTCCTCTTACATTTTTATATCTATTGCTGCTTAAAGTAAATGTACTAATCTACTACTTATACAATTAATGCAGCACATTTCCAAACAGCAACATATGTGACCTCCACAACAATATTATGCATTTAAATTATAGGCTTTCAGTGCTTCTGAATTTTGCCTGATTTCAGTACTTCTTAATGGGTCTATTCTGATCTTTTTAGTAACTTGACTTCAGGCTTTTGAATTTTTCAGATAAAAAAACAAACGGCTAATACCCTACACCGGTTTGAAAACTTATCAACTTTCCAAAATTCACGCCCCTATTTTGCATCAACACTGTTTACAGCTACCCTGTCAGAGATGATCATTCTGAAAATACAAATGAAAAATTCATGTAAGAGAACAGGACTGAAGTTTGAGCCAGCTTAATGTGGCTGCGCATTGAGGCTGTCTTCTGGTGAGATGAGGAGGGGATAAAGAGGGAGATGAAAAATACAGCTTTGGAGAGACGGAGAGATGGAAAGCTGATAATAAAGGAGAGTAAAAGGATGATTATGAAAATTGATGGGGGTCATCACGGAAAGTAGATGGAGTGGCAGAAGTGGATAAGAGTTTTAAGTTCAGGAAGAGATCATGCCGACTGAAAGAGAGACACCATCAGCGTCTGCAGCCGGGAGTCGGTGCCTAAATGAATTCACACACAAAAACTAAACGCACACAGAGGGCGGAGTGTGATACATGTAAACACATGAAATCCCACACGCACATAAGCGCATGCATATTGATGAAGCCATCCCCGTGTAGGCACACGACAGTGTGTTCATTCACACACGCGTGCACCCGGCGTCTCAGTCATTCGTCAAGGCCTGCTTATGCCAAGAAAAATGCTCTAACCCTTCACGCTCTCTACTCTACCTTAACATTCTGAATGGGTGACCTTTGAAAAGAAGAAATTGAGGCTGTGAAGATTGCTTCAATTGCATCTCTTGTCAAAAGGCTAAGCCCAGATGTAAACCAGCTGAAATAAGTGCTGTTGCCAGGCCGGAGCAGCTTTGCTTTCTCTAGAGGCAGACTTGAATGTTTCTGTTTTGTTTTTTTCTTTCTTTTTTCACCTCGCAGGATCACAGATTTGCAGAGCTTATGTTCAGCATTCTTAGGTGTCTACACCTTTTAATTTTGTTAAAGGGCAATTGTGGAGGGAAAAAAAAATAACTTAAATGCCTTCCACAGGTCAGCAAGAGAGGTGTCATAAATGATTAAGTGGATCATAATAACAACGTGCCGGTTTTTAAACTTTTCCCCAAAATGTCACTGAAAACTTTACAAGGAGTAAACCCCATGAGCCAGAAATATCTATCATCTGTAGGTACAGTATTGATCAGTTTAAACAATTTGTCTGGAGATGCATAATAATCTCGCAGTCTGTTGTGCTGGTGTTTTTTAACTGCATTAAAAAAAAAAAGATCAGATGTCTCTGATGAGAGCAGCTGCTGTACAGTTTTAAAGGTAGCCTCGCATCTAATACATGCGTCATGCGTGAGGCGCACATAAGAACGAGTCTGGAGGCAAAAAAATTGGTGTTAAGATTCCCGTCCAGTAGGCACAACATGTTCCCAGATTCTTGATTCTTCTTCCAAAGTCTGGGGATTTGATAAGGAAAAAGAACATTATAGATCTATCTGTTATCTCTGCCCACTGTTTCCTATTGAGGGCCATTACTGGGGGCTGGAACCATTCCCGAGATACAATCGTTTGAAGGCAGGAAGACAACTAGATTGATTACCAATCCATCATAGGGATAGCAGGACCGTCCGAATTCATATAGCCACGAGTCAAATCACCAGCTTCACGTCTTTCAAAGGCTGAATGAAAATTTAAGACTGAGGTTTCTTCTTCTTCGGTTTTCTCTCATTTTCTTTCAACTAGACGACTTAGTGTTCCTCTTAACCAAGTTCTTTGCACATCATCTATGTGCAGTGTAATTAGTTTAAGTTACCTGGTGATTCTAAATTGGCCATAGGTGCGAATGTGAGTGTGAATGGCTGTCTCTCTCTCTGTGCTGGCCCTGCGACAGCCGGGCGACCCCCCCCGCCCCGACATTTCATAGGAAGCTCTGAAACTTTCCCCCCCGTTGTACTCTAATCCATTATAGCAGGATGATTAGCCAGCGCCAAGGGACTGCCACTGCACACCCAGATCTGCAATGAATTGAGAGCACTTAAAACAAGCACTTAGCATTCCAACAAGGTGCAGCACCCAACTGTTAGGAACTATTTATGTACCTGCAGCCAGCAGAGAGTTGGGCAGTCTGTTTTAATGCTCTTTAAAAATCTGATGAGTAATAATAACGGGCCCCAGTTCAAGTTTCACGTACCACTAAAATCACTCCTTTGGTAATTTTTAAAACCTGGGTATTCAGGGTCTGCGGGTTAAATGACATCTTCAGTGCAAGCGTTAGCGATGAATCAGGGGAGGAGAAATACAGCACAAGCAACAACCTGAGTTAACTTCTGCTTTATGATGTGGGGTCCGTGACCAAGTGCGCAGGGGTTACCTGCGCGGCCTCATCAGTGACACACCATTTCACACTGAGCATGCCTCATTTCTCCACAGAGGGCCACAGAGAGGTAGTTAAATCAATCGGATGTGGTCATAGCCCTCTCAGTCCCCGCTAACACACTTGGATGATACCCTACAACTGTGTGACACGCTGATCTCGACTCTGATGGGAGGACTGTTTACACGGGATTGGCATTCCTTAGCTATTCAAATATGCACCGTGCACAGTCGAGATAAATGTGCCGTGCATTTCTATATTTTGCAACAGAATACAACGCAGTCTATCATCCCAGAGATCAGAGCTTCATCTGCCTCAAGATGATATTGTATTCAATGTGTTCATCTGCCATTTTCCCAGAGCGTGTGAAAAGTTTTCTCTCCCCGAGAGGCTGTGAAGCCACGAGACAAGGGCAAGTCTTCTTATTTGCTTGCAAAAATACTTGAATCAAGTAAACAAAATAAAGCAATCAATGTAATATATAGTTTTTGATTTATTATTAAGCCTGTTATTTGCACCTTTATTCTGTGTATCGTTTTAATGTCTTTTCAGGCTCTTTGTCACAATTACTCCACAAAATGATACAATAATTAGGCAATTCTTCAATAAAAAAAAATACTGCGTGTGCATGCATAAAGCAGGCGCTACACTCAAATGAGTAAAAAGAAGAACATTCACCCGATCCCATTTTTTTGTACTAAGAATAACTCTCAAAAGCATGTCAGTAGAGAAAATTGTCTAAAAACATTCACAGTTCACCACATTCATCAAGATTGATTCTGACTTGTCGACACGGCTGAAAGTGCCTGCAGTGACGCTTCAAATTTTATTGGCATGCTGCATAAAAATCTATATAAGAAAGCTTCAATTGATGGAGCACGAAAAGAGAGAGAGAGAGAGAGAGGGAGAGAGAGAGAGAGAAGCAGATATTGAAAAATAAGGACAACCGAAATACTTACCTGAGCTCAACAGAGATATCAGCTGTCTGCAGGCAGAATGTCAGACTCTGAGAAGTTGGCTCGCATTGCTTCCTCTTCAGAATAGCACGCGCCTTATCAACATTTCCCTGACTTTGGTGTGGTTCGTGAAGCCTCGGCATGCTGTCTATTGAGAAGACATGCCGTTCAGATATGAGAAATGTAATGTGTAAGACACGGTTGGAACCTGGCCTGACATTATCCCCGCAGGAGAGAAAAAAATGTGACTCATGTGCTGAAAATTGAAGTATGCCTCCCAATTTCCCCCAGCTGCCTCTGCCTGACAAATGACCATTCTTTCACTTTCCTGAGTGGCCGACGTGAGGCGTCTCAATTCAGAACACGACTTATTTATGTGATATCGCTTCAGCGACATCCCCGAAACCCCTGCGGCAAAATTACGACGGCAGCGTTCAAAGTAAGACGGGCAGATGTACAAACCACCTCGCTGGCATCTCTCTGCTGTGGTTACATGTGTGTCCAGTTCCTCTGGAGTTATACAGAAATGGAATATATTCATCTCACAAACAATGCTGAACTGTATAAACACCAAAATGTTTCTTGTGCTGTTTTTGCTTTTGTATAATAGTTTAAATTAAAGGCCAACTCTGGTCTATTTTCTGGCCAAATAGCACTCTGTACAGGCCGCTCAATACCAAGTGGCCCCTTGGTCCGCGGTATGCATCTTACTGCTGCGCCTGTGTCCAATCAATTCGTCTCCTGGCCGCCCTCGATCGGTCATCTGACAGAATGCAATTCACACCTTTCGAGTAAAGTTAAACTTAGCTTGCCTTTCCAATGAGGGTAGGAGAGATGGGACAAGGTGGGAGGAGAGGAGGCTGCAGGATGAGCAGACCAAAGAGCAGGAGGGCGAGGATGGAAAATAGCCAGCGCCCTGCTGGATTATTACTGCTCCTCTCTTGTTTTTTACATAACATATGAAGCCAGAGTAGGAAGAGATTTAGGCTAGCATAACGACTGGAGTTCAGCATTTTTTAAAGTTCAAAACTGTGTCTTCCAGCATCTCTAAACCTTCCTAATTAACATCTTTTGTCTCTCTTTTTTAAAAAAAAAAAAAATCCATACACAAACAGAAGTCTGTTTTTCCTCTCCTACAGACTACTGCTGATAAAAGGAAATGAGAGTAAAGTGCATTTGTATTCCTTTCCTTCCATTTTATATTTTACAATCAACTTTGGTTGACCTTTGAACAGAGCTTTTCTGTGGGTTATTTAATAATGAGTGATCTCTGCCATTTCCTTCTTGTCTGCCATGGAGCATTAACTAAAACGGGGCATCAACCAGTAAATTATTTATAAATAGATAAATTAATATGGCACACAGATAAACTGAGCCAAATTAGTCCCAAATCATTATCACATCTCCTGCAACTAGATGATGATTGATGTAGGGAATTAAATGGACAAGCTGTCCTTGCAGGAGAGAAATTACAACACCTTCATTTCAAACATGCTTCCACTTATGACAGCTATGTTTGCCCTCGACGGGCTTTATTCTTTTTTCCTTCTTATTGAGTACCCCGAGAAGCTTACGGCTGAGCACATAATGACACAATAGTTCATTCAGACATGAGGAAATTAAAGTAATATCAGAACTATCAAGCGCACTGCCACGAGACAAAAATATCTAAGAGGACAGGAGGGGTAATGGCCTCTAATACAGAAGCAGTCTCATCTCTAAATCTCTGGGCCTGGGCTGCCAGCTGCTCTTATCCTACCAGGCACATCACCCCCTGGACAACTGCTGCATGCAACTGTGACTCCGAAAGTTTCCTCAAGAATGTGCCTCCTTCTGTTGCCAATCCCAAAGCTTCATGCGGCGCAGAGCAGCTTTATAACATGTTGAGCGAGCATCTAAATCATATGGGTATTTGGAATGGGGAAAAAACAAAAACACAAAACAGGGGCCGTAAATGCCTGGACCGGTGGAGAAAAGGACCCGTGACGATAACTGGACCCACCGAGCCGACGGAGAAGGCGAAATCTGACTGAGGAGTAATTTGTCTTTCTTGTCATCTCCTTACCAGGGTTTAAAATATTGTTTATAGCGCTCACCAACCAACGCACTCCCCAGCAGCTTTGATTGATGTACGAGGTGTCGCCATGGCAACCGGCATGTGGGAATGATAAGTGACTTTGGCAGGAGAGTATCTCCTTCTGGATGATTAAGACCACCTAAGGGTTCTGCGAGCATTTCGCCTATTTGTATATAAGGGGAAGGAGGGATGAACTCTTCTTGGCTAACCACTCTGCCTGCTGTTGCCACCCACTCAAAGGGTTAATCAGATTAGGAAGTAGGATGATTGAGCAGGTGACATAGATCCATATGGTGCCACAGGTATGGATATTGGCATCAGTAGAGGGGGTGCAGGCTGGTGCTTTTACCTTCTGTTTTCTGATATTTTTTGACAAGCAGTGTTAGGCAGAGAGTCTGAACAGAGGGAGTGAAATAGACAGGGAGAAATTTAAGCATTGTTTGCCAAGAGCGACTGTTTAAATGCAATTAACTCCCACCAGGATAGAAACTGAGTGAAGTGTTTGGTGGCTTGTTGGTTCCACTGAGTATGAGTCTTGGTAATGGAAAGACCTGTCACATCTTGAGCTCAGCCCCCTCATTTTCCCAGTGCAGCGCTCCCATGTTTTGCCCTCAAAGCACAAATATAAGCTCACTGGATCTTGCACTTCAGCACTTGAATCCAGTTGGCTGCAGAAGGCACAAGCGGTGCCTTTGTGCGCCGTTTGCAGCGGAACCACCACTCCCTCTCCTGGTGAGAAGACAAAATGCAGGCATTCGACATATTTAGGTTAATATTATTCCGTTGTGTTGCTGCCAGTGATGTAAATAAGTGTGCTCAAGCTCCCATGACGCCTTAAAGAAAACAAACACTACAGTAATATCTCAGGCTTGAGGATATTAAGATATGTTAATAATTATTAATGCTGAACAGGCAGCGAAGAGTTTAAATAAGATGCAAGAAGATGTCACACAGTTTAATTAATTTGTCCACTTTAGCATATTGCAGCTCATCTGCAATGCAAACCACCATAACGGCATTTAAACATAACAGGATTATTTCTGACTCCACGTGCCACGTGATTCATATGTAATTGCTTTAGCCAAACTGCACCTGAGAGTATAGACTTTTCCCAGAGGATCCGTGCTCTGCGGCTCCCGCAGTGAGACAGCAAAAGCTCGTTTGAATTTGCTCTGGGAACGAAGACATTATTCTTTCACTCACAAAGAGGAAGGCATTTAGAAGCTTTCACTTTCTTCAAATATGTATCTCCCTCTTGAGAACCTGGCTTCGCTGCTGCAGGGAAAATTGGCGTCACGTGATGTGATTGTGAAAAATTAAGAGAGATGTTACTTTTGACACCCCTGTGGTAATCCATTTATAATGCAAAATTATAAATTATTTATCATCAGCATGCACTGCATATACTCCCCCCCCCCCCCCCTCAGCAGTGTCCAATATATTTGTGTGGCAGCCCACACCAAGAGTGCCTGTGGCACAGTTTATGTAAAGAGCTTGTAAACTGTAGGAAGGGTGCAGGAAAGCTTCCTGTGAGAGAAAAACGTAGTGTAGCAGAAAAGTCACTTAGTGCTCCCCAGTGCTTTTCTTTAAGTTCATGCACTTTCAGCAGCAATTACTCACACATGCAGTCTTGATTAATGTGTTTTCAATGAGGGCAATTTTGACATAATAGATTCACCACTAGAATCAACAGCTCTTGCACAGCACATGGCTTGTTAGAGGAGAGCTAAATAACATACCGATACATACCACTTGAATTTTTCCCCCAGCAGATTATCATCTCAGTGTGACACTGATTTATAGTTTAGTGTAATTAATCAGATTTTGCGAAATGCATTCTGGCGTTGAGTTGATGAATTAAAAGCAGCCACCTGCAGCCACAGGCAGCCGGGCAGAGAAACAGGCAAACAGTGGCACAGACAGGTAGGCAGAGATTCACAGACAGACACGTGTTCCAGTCTGAGTCAGCTTTGGGCTGAGGATAAAAGGCTCGTCAAACACTGCAGACACGCCATCGGAAAACACAGTGCAGGCCTCCTGATTCCCCTCTCTTTGCTTTAACCAGTGCACACACCACCAGTGTAAAAGCATCAAGTATTATCTGTCAGTCGGCAGACAACTGTCACTCAGTGTAATCATGAATTTAAGATAAAACATTTTCAGAGCTTAAATGAGTGAGAGTGAGCTTGTCAATGTGAGCATGCAAATATGCTGCAGATCCTGCATGCTGCTGGAAGTGATATCTTCAGGATATAAACTGTTTAAAGCCTGAGATCAGTTGATGGGCAAAACCCATCATGATTTTAGAGAGCTTCTCATCCTTCAGAAGCTAAGTGCTCTGGCAATAAATTAGATTATATCGTTCCATAGTAAAAGCATACTTTAGCACCTCTAATGAATGGCATCGAGTGTATTTCTCTATGAAGGAAAAAATTGTTGAAGAGGGGGAAAAAAAAGGAAGAAGGCAAAAAAGAGGAGAAGCTGAGAAGCACAGGACTCAAACCTGAATTAACTACAAATGCTCCCAATGCACGCGCGTATCAATATAAACAATCCGGCGCATGAATCCTTCTTTTCTGATGTCAACTGTGTGTGCTAGAAGTGATTGGACACAGTTTTATATGGGAGGCTGGACGTCAGTCTCAGTAGGATCAATTTTAGCAATTATGCATTCATTGATCACTTTAATGGGTATACCTTGCTAGTACCAGGCTGGAGCCTCTTTGTTTCCTTTAGAACTTCTTTAATTCTTCATAGAACACATTCAGCAAGGTGGTGGAAACATTCCTCGGAGATTTTCCTCCATATTGACAGGATAGCGTCACACAGCTGCTGCACATCCATGATGAGAATCTCACAGATGCACCACATCCTAAAAGTGCTTTACTGGATTGAGATCTGGTGACTGTGGAGACCATTTGAGTACAGTGAACTCACCGTCACGTCTGAGGTGATCTGAGCTTTGAGACATGTTGCGTTATCCTGCTGGAAGCAGCCATCAGAAGATAGGTGCGCTGTGGTCATAAAGGGGTGGGCATCGTCAGCAACAATACTCAGGTAGGCTGTGGTTAAATGATTCTCAGTTAGGGGCCCAAAGTGTGCCATAAAAATATCCCCCACACCATTAGACCACCAGGAGCAGCCTGAACTGTTGATTGAAGGCAGGATGGATGTATGCTTTCATGATGTTTACTGACTTTACCATCCTAATGTCACAGCAGGATTCAAGACTGTCCTTAGCTGACAGGAGGGCACCTGGTGTGGTCTTCTACTGCTGCAGCCCATCTGCTTCAGAGATGCTCTTCTGCACAACTCTGTTGTAATGAGTGCTTTTTAAAGTTACTTTTGCCTTCCTATGAGCTTGAAGCAGTCTGGCCGTTTGCATTTTCACCCAGAGAACTGCTGCTGCTAACTCTTTTTCAGACCTCACTCTCTGTAAACTCTAGAGATGGTCATGTGGGAAAATCCCAGTAGACCACCCCATCTGACACCAACAATCATACCACGTTCAAAGTCACTTAAAGTCACATTTTGATGCTCGGTTTAAATTTCAGCAGGTTGCCTTGACCATGTCTAGATGCCTAAATGCATTAGTTTGCTGCCATGTGATTGGCTGATTAGATGTGTGTTAATGCGCAGCTGAACAGGTGTACCTCATGTAGTCTCCAGTGTGTGTATTTGGACTAAAGCAGTATTTAATTGTAAAATCAAGACTCACAAAAGAACCAAAATTAAACATTAAAGCACAACAGCAGACGAGAGCATGAAAAAGAACACCAAATTCAAGCAGAGGGTACAGTAACATTTTTAATAATGATTTCTATATAAAAAACAATCCTTTAATACAGATAATTTCTGAGCATTGGATCTGAATTTCCTTCGCTGTATAAAAAAAAAACCAAGAAAAAGTTCAGCTTTTATAACATGGGGACTGACTGGATGCTCCAGTTTAGAGTCCTTAATACATCTCTCCATTCCCCTTAGTCTTTTTGTCTTATTACACAGACTTCCTTTTTCAGTTTAGAGTCCTCTGAGTAAAATCCCCCGTCTCCCCCCCTTTCAGGGTGATTTTGCCATCTTTACTTTACAGTTCACAGTCCTTGAGATATGATATCAGCTATCCCTGCAGATTACTGCTTTGGATGTTCTTTGCTGTGAATAATTTCCACTTCATACCAGAGGTTCTATAAGCACCTTCAATGTTGCTTCACTCCGCTCCTTTGACTTTGATCCAAGACAACCCGGCCACCTCGGAAAACAAAGTAGCTGCAGGGAATCTTAGTGTCTGAATATTTTCCATTGCTCTCTTTTGCCCCATTTTTTTAAAAATATGTGCAGTTTGTTTAATTCCTATACCTGAAATGTCAAAACAAATAAGACACAAAATATATATAATTTGGTGTGCATAGATGTTTATAAAGTGCAAATAGTATTTGGTGAAAAAAAAAGCTTTATAATGTGGTCTCCCTGTTTGTTCATGACTTAATCCAGACTACGTAAGCCCAATTTCTTCCTCTGCAGCACATCTCTGCTGATCCAAACCACGCAAATAGTGCCTCCACTCCTATTCCTTTTCCCCCTCAGCAGCTTGGTTGCAATTCCTCAGCCACTCTGGAGGGGGCAGTGTTTCTGTTAAACGTTCACTTCTCATCCACCACAAAGATTTCTTCAGGGATTTTCTCCTCTGAGTCAGAGCAATCTGACAGCTTGTCCAGGTACTCCATGTCATCGAAGCGCTCAGCCACACAGTGGGCGGTGAGACGGGCCTCTGGGTCGTGGTCCCAGCAGTCCTCTATGGAGGAACACACCATCTGGATGCCCTGAAAGAGGAGAAGAGGATCACAGTTATGATTAGTTCTCAGGAATGTTCTCAGTGCTTGGTTTCCTGATCTGACCTTTCACATTTTGTGTTTAGTTTTGTTTAAAATATAATTATTTGGGAGATAAACACCAACAATAAAGCCATTAATTTCCAAGAAGGAACTTTCCCAGAGAACAAAGATCCTTTTAGGAAATGAGGACTTTTGATGCCGTTCTACTAGAGAAACGAGCACCGAGAGTTTTTTTTTTTTTTTTTTTAAAACAACGAATTTGCAGGAAAAATAGAATGCAACTCTTTGATCACAAATGCTACAGCTGCTTCATCTTGTCATCGTTTTCATTTAAAAATATAGAACAGGTAGCTAGAGACAGGGTAATTCTAACAACTTAACAGTTATATTTTAGGTGCCACAACAATCCTACACGAAGAAGAGCAAAATAAAGCGAGCGAGGCAGAGTGTGTGGGAATGAGCTGAGACAGCTTGTAAGTGAATGAATCGTTTTATTGTGACATACATAGCAAAGCATCAATAAATAAGCTGAGAGGAGAGGATTTCAAATCCTCCAGCATTCCATTTTTATGTTCTACACAGCTGAGTACAGCAGCGGGAACGTGCTCCAGGTGACTGTCTGAAAATATGTGCAGTTATCTCCGAATCTAAACAGCACTGTCTCGCCCTTTATGACAGTTTCCCCGTGTTTGGAACAACCATAAACACTTCTGATTTAAAACTTGGCTGCCAATGTGGAAAATAAAGTTTATTTATGTTTTCTGTGTCTTATAAGATTTATAGGTCCTATTCTACGATTCATGAGTTAAAGTGACCACATTTGAATTTTTTTTTCTTGGTATTTTAAATCTAAATATTAGGAATAAATCATGTTAAAATAATGCTGGATGAAAAAACTACTTGTTAACTATGTAAATCATAGTTTACACACACAGCGTGTACGATGCAGACTGCAGGAGACAGCCTGCGTCAGTCGAGCTCATACTGTTGGAATGAGGTGAGGGTGAGTATAGAATTGACACAGTGAACACACCACACCATTACCTGCACTGTTCTCACAGCAGCAAAGCAGACTCCCAGGGCCACGGAGCTCGCGCATTAAAAACTGCTTAAAGTGGACCCGTTATGCTCATTTCTGGCTCCATATTTTTATTCTGCTAGAATAGATTTGCATGATTCACTGTTATTTGTCTTATATTGGGCTTTAGCTTGGCAACTCAGTGCTTTCTCTGTGTGATACCAATCATTTTCGCTCCCTTCCCCTTCTGATTGGCTGCCCCTGATCCCACTTTGTTGGGCATTTGCATTCTTGCATGCACCTCCTTCAGGTAAAGGTCAGGGCTGCAGTGCATGTACATATATAAATAAAAAAAAACAACATGGTTTTGCCCATATGGGTGGGCTTGAGCATTTAAATTACTTCTATTTGACATCATCTAACAGCAGATTAAGAAGTTAAAAGTTAGCAGTTTCTAAGGCAGCATGTTTAAATTTCTTTAGCATGTCTTACTATGTGGTTGATCCAGTTGTTGGGGATCTCAGGTCGTCCTCTGTCTCTGAGGACGCTGTCCTTCATGCTCTCCACACACGGGTGTTCCCTCAGGTTTCCAAACGGTGGCTCGTACGCTTTCACCTCTGCGTGTGAAAACAGAAACGGGGGGGGGGGGGGTAGGTTCAGAGGATTAGCCCGTGCACTTCTCAAACTGGCAAGTTGTGGCTTTTACACAGGCAAAAAAAACCCCAATTTTGAAACAGATCACATCTGACAGATCTGTGGAATAGAGAGACAAGATCAGATGGCAGTGCCCCACAGCACACACATCAATAACGCCTCTCAAAGGATTCACTGTGCGCTCTAAATTGAAACTGCAGGATGCAAACTTTAAATAGCACTGAAGCGGCACAAACAACTAAAGAATCCCGAGCTGCTGATCGAGGGGCCATGGGGGAGATTTGCTGAAGAGAAACATTATCGTCACATTTTTACCCTTAGTGTCAATGATTTTAAAGAACCTCACCAACACAGCTCCAGCTTTGTGTCAGCTCTCCTACACAATTCCAGAGTGCTTGTCAAAGGCCATTTACCAATTGTGTTTACTTAGGGCAGAATTTCTGCAGGAAAAATCCTGAAAACTGAGTTTTTTTAAAAAAAATAATAAAAAGTATCAATTCAAATTCCTCTTTGTTTGAAGCACGGATCCCTCGTATCAGGCGCAACACTGAATTACGCTGAAGTAAAAAGTAGCTCAAGCTAATTTTCACTGACTGAACGATAACAAATAATGCCTGACAAAGACCGTCAAAAACAGAAACAGATTTTATAATGTGTACAAAATCCGAGAAAAAGAGAATAAAGGGAAAGATATATAATAAGGACTTTAAACTATAACAAAGTCTTTGTACAGCCTCTGAGTATAATCCTTGTCCTATGTGGCAATTACTTGTCAGAATTAACACAGTTTATAATTTTCTCATCTAGAAAGACTGAGATGTTCCCTAACTGCACATTTCACAATGCATTTCTTTTTCTTGAGCAATTTTAAACCTGACGGCGAATTCCGTAAGACGAAGCATGCCGTTACATAACATAATTCTTGTAAATAGGAAGCTTAAAATGAGTCATTTTAGCAGGAACAAAAAGCTGATGATCAGGGTACTGCTGGTCATCAGCTTTTTGTTAGCATGTACGACTGCCAGTGGAACCGGGTCACTCTTATTTATTGATGATGCGACTGCTGATAGAAGCAGGACAGCACTTCACAGTGCAGATGGATAATGATCCAAAGCATACTGCAAATGCAACCCAATAGTTTCTCAAGGTAAAGAAATGGGATATTCTTCAAGGGTCACGTCAGTCACCTGATCTCAGTCATGCTTTTCAGTTACTGAAGACAAGACTGAATGCAGAAAGACCCACAAACAAGCAGCAACTGAAGGCGGCTGCAGTAAAGAGCTAGCAGAGCGTCTCAATGGAGGAAATGCAGCATTCATTGGTTCTAGTCTTCAGTCAGTCATTGACTGCAAAGATTTTTTTCCCCAAATATTAAAAACAATCCTTATATTTAAAATTAGTTTAGTTTTTCAGAACAATGGTTGCAGTTAATGCAATTTTTTTTTTGTTAAACTCCTCGAATTAAAGCTGGAAGTCTGCACGGTGTGATCTGGAATCCACTGTGGTAGCGTGCAGAGGCTAAATGACAAAGACTGTCACGGTCCCCTTATGGACCTAACTGTACTCTAGCTACATTTCTGTCAGTGAGGCTGCAGCAGCTGAAATACAGAACAATGGCTTTTATAGGCCAGTGAGAATCTGGCAGAGCCACTTTAATTGACACTTTATTGTTGTGGAGCCTTTTTGTGGGTCACCACCCCGAGTGTTCTGATTACCACGGGGAACACTGTTGCCTTCACCTTCCACACCCCGTCTAGCTCCTCTCTCGGCCCTTGCAATTTCTCGAGTCTCGCAGCTATTGCTACATCACTACAGCTTTCTTCCTGCTTGTCCAGCACTACTATGTCCGGTTGTTTAGCCCTCACCAGTTTGTCCGCCTGCATCTGGAAATCCCACAGGATCTTAGCTCGGTCACTCTCAACTACCCTTGGGGGTGTATCCCATCTTGACCTCTGGACTTCCAGGTCATACTCGGCACAGAAGTTCCTGTATACTATATCAGCCACTTGATTATGGCGTTCCATGTATGCCTGCCTGCTAGCATCCTGCACCCTGCTGTTATGTGCTGAATTGTTAGAGGGGCATCTCTGCACAGCCTGTACCTGGGGTCTTGCCTGGTGTGGCAGACCCCAGCCTCTATTGATCTTGTGCTCAGAGCTTGTTCCTGATTAGTGCCTCTGCGCTGTCTTTCAGTCCAGCTTCGTCAGGATTTTTTGATATCAGCCACTTCTTCTATCTGCCGGTGGCACATGCCATGCAGGGGCCTGTCCTTCCAAGATGGTTCCAGTTCTTGTTCCTCTTCTTGCTCAGGTTTTTTACTGCTTGAGGTACTCACTAAGCACATGATCAGTTGTGGCCATCTTTCTCATGTACTCATGGATGTTTGTTGTTTCGTGGATAGTGGTTCTGGCACTCACTAGTCCTTTGTGTCCTTCCTATAGTCTCAGTGGGCCTGTGGGATTCCAAGGTACTTGTAGCTGTCCTCAGTGTCTGCAACGTTGCCTTCTGGTAGTGCAGTCCCCTCAGTTCTGACTACCTTCCCTCTCTTTGTTACCATCCAACCACATTTCTCCAGTCCGAATGACATTCCGATGTTGTTGCTGTAGATCCTGGTGGTGTTGATCGGTGAATCGATGTCTCGTTCACTCCTGGCATTCAGCTTGATGTCATCCATGTTGGCTGATCTTTGCTCCATTCCTTAGTCAGTATCCATAGCTAGTCTTGTTATTGATGCGGCTGATGCGGTTCAGGCCTATGTAGAACAGCAGAGGGGACAGAGAGTGTCCTTGGTAAATCCCGCACTTCATGGTGACTTCTGCAGTTGGCTTGAAGTTGGCCTCTGGTGGCATTTTCCACATCCCCATTGAATTCCTGATGAAAGCCATTAGGGTCCTGTTGATCTTGTATAGTTCTAGCAATCCCAGAATCCATGTGAGGCTCCATAGACTTTCTTGTAAGGAGGCAATGTCAATGCAGAGATTCTGCAACCACTGGCAATCCCATATCTCCACAGTCTGGGACTGAACTCGATCCTAAGCTTTTATTTATACATATTTTTTCTTCCTAACACCACAATACATTGCAATCACTGTAATTAACTGCTGGCTACTACATGTGCCACTGCATGCACACAGTTTGCAAACGCAGTGAGTGAAAAGCACGATGCAGATTTGTCTTGCATCTTCCCATGTATATCTCACAGAGTTTACATGACACTGCAGAACAAAGCAGTGTCAGCTGTCAGTGGGTTCTGAGGCTGTCTATCCAGTCATAAGGCCAACATGTTGTCGCCACCAGTCAACCAATATTTTGTATTATTAGTTAAACTGCAAGAATGTCTTAAAGACAAAGACCTGAATACCTCTAATTTCCTGCTTCTAAATTCAGATAAAACTAATTATTGTACTCACACCACTCTGCATTTAATCGTTATTAATAATCTCTGGTTCTCTTCCACAGTGTGTCTTTTGTCCCATCTCCCTCCTCTTACCCCCAACAGATGACTGCCCCTCACTGAGCCTGGTTCTTCCTGTTAAAAAGGAGTTTTTCCTTCCCACTGTCTCCAAGTGCTTGCTCATAGGGGGTCATTTTGACTGTTGGGTTTTCTCTGTAATTATTGTAGGGACTTTACCTTTACCTTACAATATAAAGAGCCTTGAGGTGACTGATGTGATTTGGCGCTACATAGATACAATTTAATTGAATCGTACAAGAACAATTATGAAAATTAACAATCGAAGGAAATTAAGAAGTCTCCAATAGTTCATAGCTGATTGAAATAAACTACTAGGACAGATAGTCCTCATTAAAGTATGATGTTTAGATTGTGTGATGCATATTGTTTCATTTTAAACATGTTAGAATGAAGCTCACGGGAAGTTATGCAACCTGCAGACAGGAACTGGAGAATTCTGGGACACAGACTATTGCAAAAAAGGAATTTTTTAGAGTCTGGAACTTAACATTATTGCAAGCAAAGTACTTCTGGTTTCTTATTCAAGCTTAAACACAAACCCAGTCAACCATTATTAAGAGAACAGGAGACAGATGTTGTTTGTTTTGTTTTGACAGGTCCAGGGAGTGTATAACTATGTTCTAGACAGCAAATCCACTTTGTAAACTGTCAGCAAACATGCTTATGTGTTCATCTCCAAACAACGCTTCCCCAAGTATAGGACTTGTACTACTTCATAAACAAAAAAAGTGTGTATTTCAGGACAAAAAAAAAAAAAATTGCCCAATCTGGCTCTGTTTATTAAAGGTAAACCTTAAATTAAACTCTGCACTAGCAGAAGCTTTTGAAAACACAATGCAGGGTGAGTGAGGATTGCTGGGGTTTGCAAAAGTCACACACACTGCATACTGACAAGATTTTCTGCAAAGCTATTTAACAACTTCAGCACAGTAACAATGAGGAACTTACACTATGTGTCCGACAGCTGACATGTAGTGATTGAGTTCTGCAGTGCTAGCACATATTTCCTCCTTAATGTCTATTTTCCATTCCACTTGCCATGCCTGTAGAAACCGCCTGTGAATATGCAGCTAAGAGAAATGTAGTCATTTTTAGCTGCTGCAAACAAGGAGAAATTCTCGATGAATGGCACCATTTCGAAGCTTTGTAATTTACATCCATCACACTGCAGGTTTTTCCTCATAGACTGACCACCTGCCCCCCCCCCCTCCCATCTCCCACACTCACGAGTCTTATTTGATATACTGAAGTACTAACCTCACTCATGTCTGCTTAGGAATCAGTCAGCACAAGCATTTCCCAGTTTGTTTGATAGTCTTTCTCTGCTGCCCTTCCAAGTTAACATTTTTGCCTAATTATGGCCTATAAAATATAAACACTGAAAATAAGAAGAGAAATCCTGTCACCTAAACACATAAATAATACAGCAAAAAGAGATCCAAACGGTTTCATCATGTGCTTGGATATAAATTAGTAATGTGATCACAACAACTGTGTCAGTTTCCCAAAGTCTGTCTGAGTCTGGAACAACAGCTTGACTAATCCACTCCCAGCCGCCGCCGCTGCTGGTTTTCATTAGTTTGCGGTGGCTCTGACACTTGTTTTCTGTTGTTAAAGTCATGCAGTACAGATGTACGCTGGAATATTACACATTAGCAAAGCTTAATTTTAGGGCATATGGCACCAGCTTGCCCTGGAAGCTTACCCTACCATTAACTGCAGCTGATACATTCCTAACCATTGCCTAACCCCATTAAGGAAAAACCAAAATATATTTCTGCCTCCCTTTGAATGCAGCTTCTGGGAAACCAAACTGGTTGCACATATTTTGACCCCATTTCATCCCCAATCAAGTCTAAAATTTGTCCCCTAATGTGTATTATGGCAGACCCCCCCCCTCCCCTCCGCATTAGGCCCTCCACTTCTGAAGGGTTTGATGGTCTGACATCTGGAGAGCAGCTGCCCTAACCTCTCCTCCTCTCCAGTCAAGCTCAACATCTCCCTTCAGGGAATGGAGGCATTTCTTCGTCTGCAGCTCCACATTCAACACCACTCCGCTATTATCCTCCTACTTTGCCCCACCCGCTTGAGGAACGCCCTCACAGTCTTTCCAAGCCCTAAATCTGGACCAGCTAAATTATACAGCAGAGACATTTTAAGGAACAGAGACTGAGATAAAAAGGTCGGAGCCTGGAATCTGGCTTTTCCTTCTCTTCGCAGTGTGCTGATCTCTCTGTTTCCCCCTTTGCTCCACCTTCCTTAGTCTTGGAAGATAAAGAAGGCAAAGTGATGGTTCGTGCCTGGCTGGCTGTCGACAGACAGCTTTTTTTTCCTCTTGTCTGGCAGATCTCAGATCAGACGACGGCCTCAGGAGCTGTGACAGAGCAGCCATGTGCCTGCCTGCAGTTATCAGACATCTTCCTTACACTCACACAGGCAGGTGGCAACAGAGACGAGCGAGACAAGAGGAAAAAGCAGGGCATCACCCTAGTCATTATATTGATGCTCTGGGATGTGTCATTCTGAATTTATGAGCATGGCTTCACGTGTGCTCATATTTTGTCTCAAGTGAGGTGAGCGCTCAGGGAGTCATGAGTGACTCACCGACCTCCAGGGAAAACTTGGCAACTTCATTAAC
>JAVDPK010000511.1:429735-476688 GCA_034780415.1 Cichlasoma orientale | reverse complement strand
CCCCCCCCCCCCCCCAAAAAAAAAGAGCAGCAGTGGGAAAGCAAACAACTCGTAAGTGTACTCTGTAAACACATCATGCTGCGCCGCTCCAGAATCAATACCAAATCTCTGCCAGAATAATATCTGCAAGGAAATTTTTAGCCGCCAGCGAGGCAAAACCAAATGACATCATCTCATTTGTTCTTTCCACCTTTCTCATGGCCTATCAAGGTGAGAGTTTGGCCTTGTTTGTACAACAATTTAATCTTTAAACAGGAGAACGTCTCCTTGGGTTTCAGCCCTAATGAACTGCAGACTTCACCCAGATGCCAAGTCTAAAAAATGGGAACACAGATATATGCAACACAGGAAAAACACATGAACCACCCTAATGGCTTCTATCTTTAGTCTAAAGGTGGGATGGGAACCTCTGTGCTTCCTTTGTCTAGTAAATTTACACTGGCCTGCCCTCTCTGTGCCTGCAGGAGTAAAGCTCGACAGCCATCTACAGCATTGCACAGCAGTGGGAGAATAATTAACTGCTGGCTCACCCAACTCTCTGTGTAAGAAGAAAAAGACAGAAACAGGAGGAAGAATGTAGAGTAACAGAGTTGAAAGGGTCATATTTAGAAACATGGAATGGTAAAGTGTATCTGGGCAAGGACAGTTTGAAATATGACTCAATATTATTTATTCTGTATGCAGAGTTAATGTTAGTTAAAGCTAAGCAAATACAAAGTATGGGAGTGAAGGACTAACTCTGAAATGCATGTAACAGATAGAGACAAATGCAGGATAAATAAATAAAGATGTTCATAAAGACTTCCTAAAATCCCTCAAGAGGAAACCAAATGAAGCCAGACTGAACCTGGACTCATCTACTCATCTCTGTACGCTGCCTGTCCCGCTCTCAGGAGACATTAGCCGCAAAATGTCCTAATATGAACCATACTTACAAAGTTAAAATCACTCTAAAAACGCCGTGTCTTGGGACCGTGCTCTTTGCAAAACAGGAAATACTCCATTTTCTTTTCAAATGTGTACCCACAGGGCACCCATTTTGTTGCAGTTTGGAAAGAAAAGCAAGAGGAATTGTGGGTCACTTGCTCATGTTTTTGCTTCAGAGGACTCATGGGCAGAATAACAGTGTGATACACTTCACGGAAGACCCCTGGGGAGGAGGGGGTACGGGGTTAGTTGGGGCAAAACAGGAAAACGCAGAAGCAGAAGTGTTCATGCCCAAACCTGGTATTCAATCACTGCTCTGACACAATGGAGACAGGAGCAGTCTTAGAAACAAACAGGACCACAGAGACACTAAAGGAAAGGAAGCAAAAACAAATAACCTTCTGTCGACATGAAATACTGCGGCGCACTGGCTTCAGATAATCAACCATTTCTATTATTTGCACATACCTCGACCTTGTTTTTGCTGCAGAATGACAAACACGAGTAACGGTACATTAGTAAAGTGAAGGCTGATCCTTGAGGCTTCTACAAGACGGATTGCGGGCTTGACACTTTTAGATTTCGTTCCCACCATGACTAATGGGTCATCGAATGCTCACACATAAGTCCTGTCACACAGCTAATAAGTGAACTCACTGTGGAGTTGGTCACTTGGTGCTTGTATTGCTCAGAGGTCAAACAAGCTTTTACAGTATTTCTGAGGATATTTACACAGCCTCCAAAGGGAATTTCATCAATCAGAGCTCCTATTGGTTTCCTATACATTCAGTGACCCGGGCTAATTTACAAAGGAAATTGATGGTTCTCTGTAAAGGTTAGAGGAAGTGTTAAATGTATGTGCACTACTAGTCGGGCAGACTGTTTAAAAACAGGCATCAAAAAATGCAACAGGAAACAACAAGCAAGAGATAAAGTGTCAAACAGTAAGCTCGTATTTACTTAACGAATGAGTGTTTTTTCCCCCCAAACGTTGCGCTGCTCTTAAGTAGGCCATATTTCAGGAACTAGATGCGTAACATAAACCCTTTCTTCTGATTTCCTGTGTGATAAGGTTAAACTGGCTCTGGCAAGGAACCAAGCCCCCCCCCCCACCCCCACCCCAAACACACTTTAAAGCTAAACTCTATTTACATAATCAGTCGCTGATGTTCTACATCAATTAATAATTCATTTTATGCCTAAATTACCAGCTAAATATATGGAAAATATTTGGATAAAGCCAGTGGAGGATTTTGATAACTCGTGCTCAGACTATTTTTTGATAGGAGTGATGATTTTTTTTTTGTCCTCCTCAATAAAATGAAGGAATGTGAACCATCATGTGCCACCGGATTACTGGGAGAATAATGTGTGACCAGGATACGTCCTTCAGGACGCACATTACACAAATACGTAGCTTTCTGTCATCTGTGTGATATCACTGAAACTAGAAACATCCTGTCTCAGAGTGACGCTAAAAGCCGTTCATGCATTGTTAATTTCTAGGCTGGCCTATTGTAATTCATTATTATCATCAGGCTGATCGAAAAGCACCCTGAAAAGCCTTCAGCTGATCCAAAACGCTGCAGCGAGCGTACTGACATATTAGCTTCTCCTCACTGCATCCTTGTTAAATCCTGAATTTAATTTAAAATTCACACACAAGGTCTTGGCCCCGTCATATCTTAAGGATCTCGCAGTAACAGATTATCCAAATGCAGCACTTCACTCTCAGACCGCAGGCTTACTTGTGGTTCCTAGACTTTCTAAAGGCTCCTCTCCTCTGGAACCAGCTCCCAGTTTGGATTCGGGAGGCAGACACCCTCTCCACTTTAAGATTACACTCAAACCTTTACATTTTGATAAAGGTTATAGTTAGAGACCCTGAACCATCCCTTAGTTATACTGCTTTAGGCGCAGGATGCTGGGGGACATCCCATGATGCACTGAGCACTTCTTCTCCACTCCCCACGCGTTGATACAGCACTACTTCTTTCTCCTCACCCCCTACCAGTCACGGCCGATGGCTGCCCCTCCCTGAGCCTGGTTTTGCTGCAGGTTTCTTCCTGTTAAAAGGGAGTTCTTCCTGCCCACTGTCGCCAAGTGCTTGCTCAGACGGGACCACCTGATTATTGGGGTTTTCTCTCTGACATTATAGAGTCTTTGCCTTACTATATTAAGCACCTTCAGGCGACTGTTGTTGTGATTTGGCGCTATATAAATAAATTGAATTGAACTGTTTTTCTCCACTGACATTCTGGCAACAAAACAGCAAACATCAGCTTAACTATAGTGACTGATCTCCAGTGCAACTCATTAAGTGGTTAACATAAAAATCTGATATAAAGTATTTAATGCTGTTATGAGCTCATACATGTGAAGTAGATCTGCACAGAAGCACTTCATGATCTTACCTCCAACTGCACTGCACCTTGAGATAATCTCCCACAGTACAAGAGCCATGGAATAAACATCTGCTTGTTTGAAAGACTCAATGTTTTCTAGGTTGATTCGGGACTCCAGCACCTCGGGGGCCATGTACCTGGCAGTGCCCACCTGAGGAAATGAAAATGGAAAGAAAGAGATAAATTATTGAGGTCCTTGGCCACTGTTGCATGGTTTAAATACAGAGCTGCATGGAAGCCACTTTTTTAAAACCAACAAAACAACGTTGCTTTGTTGAAAAAGGCTCGTTAAGCAGCAGCTGCACCAATCAAGCAACAGGTAGTGATTTTGTCCTGTGTGTAGTAAGAGATTACATCACGTTTATCTACATGAAAAAAAAAACGTTGATGCATAAAATAATTAGAAGAAAGGGCACCGCCGAGCTCATCAAAACCTTTGCTTGTCTTCACATAATTACGATCCTCGAAAATGTGTCCACTGGAGCTTCCTGCTAATGCATTAGGGGCATCACAATGCATTAGGTGTGCTGCGCCGCAAAGGGTGAGTCCTTTTCATAACAAGCCATTTTCATAACAGAGTGTAAATTGTCTCTGGCCTATTACATCTCTGTAATGAGTCCATTAAGAATCAATCAAGCCTGTTTGTCTTGTGACTATGATAAAACAACAACCAACCAAGAGCTCTTACAGCACCACTTCTATCAGCGTTATCCTTCTGGGGACAAGACAGAGCGAGTGCCATATATTTAGAGACGCTGTCCTGAGGTTGTGAGGGTAAGAAAATGAAAAGCTTGATATATAGCTGGGCTCTTTTCAAAGTCTGACAAATATCAGAAGAGTTATACGACAGGGCACAGAGCGCTCTGTGTTTAGGGTGCTGGCACAATTCATGATCTCTGAAGTGATCGACAGCCAAGTGAAAACAACTGATCACCTAAGATTTAGTATTAAGGAAGCCTTACCTGCCCACTGTTGGCCAGCTCATCCACAGACAGAGAGTTGTCCAGCCGAAGCGCGAGGCCAAAATCACACAGGCAGCAGGTCAAGTCATTTTTCACAAGTATGTTGGAGCTCTTAATGTCCCTGTGCGCGATCGGCACCTTGGAGCGGCCGCAGGGGGTGCGGTCACTGTGAAGGTGTGCCACTCCACGGGCCAGCGAGCCGCCGAGCAGCCACAGGTCATGCCAGCTGATAATGTTATGAATGAGGTACTCTTGGAGATTCCCTCGTGGATGGTAGGCTGTGATCAGCCAGTACTGTCTCTGCGCCTTCCTGTCCTCCGCTGTCAGGAAGTGAAGCACATTCTCGTGTCTCAAATCTGCATCTGAGAAAATTTCCTTCTCATTCTTCCAGGACGGATACTCCTCGTGTGAGAAAATCTTAATTGCTATCGTCTCGAAGCCCTGCTCCATGCTAACAGAGGAGCCCTGCTTCAGCTTGGCTTTGTAAACTTCTGCAAAGCGCCCTTTTCCAACCTGGACATCCAGCTCGATCGGCAGCAGCTCGGTGTTGTGGTTGAGATTGTTGGCGTGCGTGGAGCTGCTGTCTGAACCTTCTTCTTCTATAATGACAAGACGATCGCTGTCCAGCAGAGGGCCTTTCTTGTGCCTGGAGTGAGCGTTGCGTTGCCGGCAGATGCGGTAAAAGTAAAAGAAAGTGATGACCACGACAGTCATGACCAGAAGAGGCACCAGGCTTACTAAGATGACCGTCATCACCTGTGGTTCTGAGGGTCCTAAAGACAAAAGAATCAGCATGTGTTAGTGAAGATAGTTGATAATGAAGACACTCTCTTCTTATCCTGTTTTTTAAAAAACTACAACACCCACAATATGACAGATTGTATCAGAACCTAGCTAAGAGGAAAGCAATACTCTGAAGACACCGGAGAACTCTGGTCCTTCTTTGTGGAACGTCCATAAGCTAAAGTTAGAGTCTCAGCCACAAACGTGAACTGCTCCAAACCCTGACCCAGTCAAGCACATTTTGTGTCTCTTTACAGTGTATGTCTGATTCTTATAATTTGTATAATTGGCGTGTCTGGAAGCTGCTATGGCTTTGGCAAACAGTGAAAGTTTATACTCGCGCTGTGTTTATGGTCCAGCTTTTAGAGCTGCAGCAATAGAAGACGACCTATAAAAAGTAGATCACCAGACATAATACACTAAACGAGAAAACCTCAAAGGGTTTGAAGAGCTCTAAATTTAGTCATTTATATGTTGTCTTGTCAAAGTGAGAGCCGTGCTTTTCTTAGCAGTCCAGCTTGCATTTGGGTTGCATAATGTATAGTGGTAACAGTGTCCAAACAGAAACATGAAGGCATTATTATTTAAAAGTTACAAGAAAATTAATTTAGCAGCAAGTGTAAATGCGAGGAACTGAGTCAGGGTGACAAATGGAGAAGGCATCTAGCTGACTGCCCAGTCGAGCCCTCGACTTCTCTCTATTTTTTTTTTTCTAAACAGGAAACCGCATGTCTGAAATCCTCTACAGGGCCCCAGCCAGACTGTTTGTTTTGATTTTTGTGGAGTGAGAAGCTATTTCTCACAACAAACCTGTCACTGTGCCTCCGAACTCCCCCAAGCTTTAGCCAAAACCCTTACTTGTTGTATGAAATATTGAAAGCTCAGAAGTAATGCCGCATTTAAGGTATAGGGATGAAGTGCAAAGCCATGTTATTTAGAATTATCCCCGAGTTCAAAGTGCGAAATACTGCATCCAAAAGGGAAGAATACTTTGAAGGAAAAGGTTTTAAGAAATACGCTTGCTGGTGAGAATTGGATAAGATCCATACTACCCAGACATCTGCCAGCTAAATATGACGCTCATCTTAGCATAAAGAGCAGAAGCAGTGGGAAAACAGCGGCAGCCATTCCCTCATCTAACGCTCAGCACAATAACAAATGCACGTCTTAAATAAAAGCTTTTAAGGTTGCACTGGAGCATCTGTTTACACAGCAATCAGTCACAGCTTTAAAACCACCGACAGCTGAAGCGAACAACATTGATCATCTCGTTATGTCTTGTTCGATTTTGGCATCCACGCGGATGTTACTTTGACCGACCGCCCGCTCATATTCAATAGAACTGCTGACACGGCTCGTTTTCACTCAAGCTAGGTCTGGTTTCGTAACACTGCCGTTCCCAGTAGGTTTTGTTAATGTGGTTCTGATAATAGGGATGAAAACACCATTAGCCGACTTCTCAAAGCAGCAGTGTGACTGTATGAAGAGAGGGAGAGTTGAATCATTTAAAAAAAAAAAAAAAGATTTCTACAGTATAGAATTTGCCTGCAATATACAATTTACACTTGAAATCTCTGGTATTATCGCCCTGTTCAACTGCACTGCCTTTACTACAAAACTGACCCACTTTAGTCACTGAGAACTTACAGAGTCCACAGACATTCCCAACAATGAGCAAATGTGTTTCCATGACGTGCTTTGCTCTGCGCAGATGCTTTCAATTTGGCTCTCGGTGCAGAGCCAGGTCTCGGAAATGTACCTTAGTGTTATTACTGCCGGGACACTGTAGTCAAAATACATCTGATTCCAGGCCCAGCGTTGTAGCTGGAGTCTAGAAGCCAATGTCTACATGATCTCCTAAACCTGTTTGTAATCATGCATCTGGAGAGCATCCCGGTGCACATGTGTTAGCACTCATGCATGACAAACTAATAGAAACCGATATAACCTGTGACGCGATCATGTTATCCTCACAAATGTAAGAATCACACGACTCCACGTCTAACGTTTTAAACTAGTTCTCCTCCACGTTGAAAAGAAAGACACTGGTGCAGGATGGATGCAGTAAAATTTAAAGATTGGCCCAAATGCAAGGTATGCCTCTCCTAGTGATGAACTCACAGAAAATTATTTCCAGACAGAACTCCCTATTCATAAGCAATCTCTTTGAGACCGCTTCCTTCTTTGATCCATATCTCTCATGCATCTTCTGATCTTCTTTTTTTTTTTTAAATAACTGAGCCGGCAACCGTACAACAACCTGTAGTAGTCATTGGAGTATCCAGTAATAATCCAGTAATTACCATATTTATTACAGCTATGAAATGTCTGCATACAGTCTGAAATCCTCCCACAGTTCTTAACATTCTGTTTGCTTTGAGTGGCAAGTTTAAAAATGCTTCATTTTTTATTCAAGTATTTATGATTCTCACATTATAAAAAAAAAAAAGGTTAAAATGGCAATCTTAGTCTTCCAATACTTAAATAAAGACATCAGTTTTATCTAGTGAACAAAACTTCACTTAAAATGAACTACATTAAACTGTGTTTATAATATGTGCAATGATATCACGTGTAACAGCCACTTTCTGCTGGTGTTCCTCTCATCTGCTCCCTTGTGACAGCAGGTAGCTCCGCATGTTTGATTGGGCAGGTTTTATACCTGATGGCCTTCCTGACGCAACCCTGATGTGTAAACCACCAGTGTTATACACGACACTCTAATGGTCTTGCGGATGATTGGGTGATTCAGTAATATTCAAATCCATTTGTTTTGTATAGCGCCAAATCCCAACAACACGGTCACCTCAAGGCACTTATACGTGAAAACGTCTGAAATGCACAGTTCTGTTGGTGTGACACCATTTCATTATAACTAGCAAAATGAAGTTTCTTTTAAATTTCTAAATTAAGAAGGAGCATTTTTGTAGTATTTCAAAGTGTTATTTCATCAGCCTGAAATGCACCGACTTCCTCAAAACGCTTTGCTTGCATCACAGCCTCACTGGTCCAGCATACCAATAAAACTTAATGCTGCTTGATGCTCGCGTTGCTAAACTGCCATCCACAGGAACGGCTGCTCTGAATAACCTTTAGATGCCACTATATGAATTCAGCTCGTGTCACATCATTTGGAGAGGGAGCTGCTGCTGCTGCTTCACTCCCTCTGGCTGTTTGGGAAATTCAGGGCCGTGAGTTTTAAGTTGTGCTGGGTCATTTTGGTAGCTAT
Organism: Cichlasoma orientale; assembly: GCA_034780415.1. NCBI lineage: Eukaryota > Metazoa > Chordata > Actinopteri > Cichliformes > Cichlidae > Cichlasoma > Cichlasoma orientale. The sequence continues at coordinate 468,382 of JAVDPK010000511.1, read as the reverse complement.
ATCTGACATCAGCTGAGAGCTAAACCTTTCTCAAGCTGTGAGGTGGGCTCTGCTCGCCTTTCTTTTGAAAGAAATTTGTTAACGTCCCTCAGTTTGCTTATTCGACCCTCTCCTTTCTTTCTATTGATCATTTCATTTTGCTTTCTTGGATAAAGACACGGCTCTCAGAGCGCATTAGCAGTCACCTAGACAGAATAAATTAACGGTAATGTAAAAGGTCACTCCAGCGCAGGACGAGCTAAACCATTTTGTCTCATTTGTAAGGGGTGAAAGGGGCATCAAACAGTCTCTACAATTTCCATTCACAGCACTAAGCTTTATTCAAAAAGCTCTAAAAAAACAAAACAAAAACAACTTTGCAACTAAAGAGCCAAATATCTCTGATGGAAGAGGAAAAGGCTGATTTAAAAACAAAAAACTTACTTGGGTCAAAAAAGACGTGCTCGTTGCATTCATCCTCCGAGCACGAACAGATGAAGAGCTTTGAGTCCTTGTGACTTAGCTCCTTCATGTCACACTTGCTGTTGTTGTAGTCCTCCAGCACCAGGCCGTACAGTTTCTCACCTGGGTTGTGGCACACTGTATCAAAGGTAACATTGTCATCTTTCTTCCTCCTTGGAAAGAGAAGACAGAAAACGCTTCTTATTACTAGTCTAGTTTGGTTTTTGGTCTTCCACTACCCCTCATTTCATTATATTTATATGGAAATGCAGTATATAAATCAAAAACAGAGTTTATGCACTTCTAACTAGTTTGAAAGTCAATATTTGTTATGGCTCCAGCTTTAAAAGCCTTTGTCCAGTGTATCCACTTTTACTCCTCTGAACATGCTCAAACCACCTTCACCACCTCTACTCCTTGCATCTTCACCTTTGCATTGCTCAAGACCACTTTAAAAAAAAAAATACAAGAAATTTTGGCTCCTGGGTAGGGCTGGGCCATATCATAAAAAAAGTGCCCGTGTGACTCAGAAGTGCCCTTTTGTTTATACCTTTTGGGAAGAAAAAATATATCGTATATATATCGTATATCGCCATTCAGCTAAAAAAATATTGTGATATTATTTTTGGTCCATATCGCCCAGCCCTACTCCTGGGAAGCAAAACGTAAATGAACGAGTGTTCCTAAGAACACACGTCGCCTGCACAGTTACTGAGACACTGAAAGCGGGACGGACAGACGGCTGGATGGACGATAGAAAAATGATCCCAGGCGACAAAAAAAATGTGGGGGTGACTCAAGACTTTTGCACAGTACTGTACATTAGGCACTTAATGCAGTGATGAATTGGTAGTTGTAAATGGCATATTTTTCTATAGTATACAAACACACACGCATGACTGAAACACTGAATTAAACATTTCAAACAACAGCAAGAAAAAAAAATGGCCTTGTGCAAATTGATATATTTACATTTGGAATTCCTGCTGAGCTTTGCTACCTGGGTGGTTATGAGAGACATTTTAAAGAGGTGCTGCTGTCCATGTGCCATTAGCTTTCTGCTAACCTCAGCTCATAACAAGCCCGCTACACTGCTAGTATAATGAGAAACAGCAGCACGGCTTTAAGCTTTTAACACCAATACAAATCTCCTTCCTACTGCTTCTCAGAGTCAGAGTCGATGCTGACGGGTGGTCAGGCGAATGAAGAAAAGAGAAAGTGAAAGGTCACCACATGAAGGAAATATTAAGAGCTTCAAGAAGGAAATGACGCCTGATTTGATGAATAAATAAGTCGTTATTATTCCCCTTATTCCCTCACTTCTTTTTGTGCATGCATGAAGGATATAAAAGATGTAACAAATAAAGTAATAAAGATAAGATACTGAGTGTCTTTGCCACAGTTTGTTTACATCCTGAACTATTGCATTAGAACCACAAAACAGGAAGTTGAGTGGATACTTACCAAATACTGACACACACTTCTTCCTCTCTGGGGCAAATGGCGGTACGATCACACTCCACCTTACAGCTCCCTTTACCAGAGCAGTTAGTCGGCTGCATATCACAAAATTTGCACAGCCTTTTTAATTGCATTATAGAGCGCTCTGGGGGGGAGAGAAAAAGAGGAAGACACTGAGTTGTGAATGCAAAAAGAAGTCCACTCTACTGTCTGTAAGGACATAAAACAGGCTTGCAGTAATTTCCTTGTATGAAACTAATGAATTGTTGAAGCAGCCTAACGGCATTTTATATTAAAAAACTGATGATGATCATTGAGATAGGTTTGTATGATATTTGTTAGCCTTAAATGTCTGAAAAAGCTGAAATGTAATAAAAGGATGGGGGTATTTTGAAATTTGTCGGTATGTAGAAGCAGATATTCCGCGTAACCAGAAGAAAATCCAACCAATTTCATACTAGAGAGCTGAATGCATTTTTTCCCTGCGAGGGCTTAACAGAGTAGAGCAGTGGCATTCATCTCCTTTGGTCTTGTTCAGACTTGCCTCGCCAGGAGGTAGACCCATATCAGTGAGACATACAGGATTGTGTGATGAGTGCCTGTGGGTTTGATAATCATCTAAGGAGACAACTGCCAGACAGGCAAGAACAACAAACAAAGGAAACACAGATGCATTTTCTTGCCGAGAGGTCTCTAATTTTTCAGCCCGATGAGTCGGCTCCCCATCAAGAAAGGTGTTGTGCCAACACCGCTGATGATTTGTTGATGGAGAGAAGGAACAAAAAAAAAACAAAAGGAGGAGAGCGAAGTTACGTGTCAGTGTCTGTGAATGAGTGGAGAGAAAGAAATGTGTCTGCGAGTGTTTGTATTTCCACAGATATTCTCAGGCTGCAGTTCTGCAATTTGTCCTTGCATTGAGGGGCCTTTAATGATGAAAGACAGAAAAAATCCCAGGCAGAATGCTCGCCACTACTGCATATAAAAAAATATGAATGGAAACTGGGTGTTGTGGCTTTAAGAGGTGGAAGGGGTCCAAAACGGGGATATTTCAAGGATTAATAAGAAGAATAATAAACAATCATGATTGCTCTTCGCGTGACTTGTTGAGGTTCTATAAGAGAAATAGAAGCAAGCCTTTCATGTGGAGATAGTTCACGTCTTATGCAGAATGAAAACACGTGACCTTACTGGTTCAGTAAAACCACCTAACCACATTTCAGCTGTGTGCAGACTTCACGTGTACAGGAAGTCGAACCTGTTGTTTGCGTCAGAGAATTTAACTCGCAACAAAAACCAAGAAAGCAAGCAGGTTAATTTCCACCAAAAAACACCGTATCCTGAACACCGATGTATCTGAAGTGGCAGATGTCTCAACATGGCACTGTTGAGTTTATCACACGGCCACAAAATAAGATTTCAGAAGAGGAAGCGTAAGTGAAAGCATGCTTCTCGACAGTGTCATGAAAAGAAAAAAAAAAGTGTATCTGGCCCGGGTTTCACACCAACTCGTGAGAAAGGTGCTCTGTGTGTGCGCACTCTCAACCTGCCACAGGAATCCTACTGTGTCAGTTCACCCAGGTTGCAGGGTGGGGTCAAGCAACAGAGACACTGTACAACATGCAGCCTGGAAGAGCAGCAAAGTTAGATCACTGCTGGCGGATGGCTGTGTGTGTCTGACAATCAGCAGCAGAGTGAGACACTTTCACAAGAAGCTATCAGACCATCGCAGGCCTTTTTTTTTTTTTTTGCTTTCAGGACTCATCTCCACTGAGACTCCCTCACAAATAAAAAAACATCAAAATATTACACCTGAACTCCAGACTAAACTACATGACAGAGCAATTTAAAAGTCAGCCCGGCGGGCTGGTGAGGTGTTTTGAAGTAAATCAGCACTGAGGGGATAGTCCATGCCTGAGTGCTGTAGGAAGGTGGCTGAGCCTGAGTAATTATATCATTAGAGCAACTCCTCTGAAAGAGCATGTCATTTTAACCCAGGAGGAGGCGGGTAAAGGAAGGGATGAATGGTAGTAATTGTCACCCAGGGCTACATATAATTGCAGAGAGGTGGGGGGGAAGGATTAGGAGCGGCCAAAGCCACTTGGTGCCGCTGGGACTGAGTCTGAGACGGATGAAGGTAAAACACTGTCTTCCTTTGGGGGGTCTGTTAGACCTGTGGTTACACATCAAAGATGCAGATAACCAAAGGAGCGCTATAAAGGCTGTGACTTACAGCAGGTGATGTCTTCCCAAAGCTGCTGCATTCACAGTGATAAAAGTTGCAATAGAGACATTCACAGTCAACTGAAGTTTGCATCTGAGACCACGCTAGCAAATGAAGTATGCTGAACATACTGTACAAGGCATTTAAAGCTTAATAACATTCGCACTTGGGCATTTTGTGTTTCTATGTATTTTGGCACGTGTGGTGCGCGTTTAGCTAAAAGCGAATTAAACACCTGTTTAAAAAAAAAAAATTACTGTCTCATATTTTGCCAAAAAGGAAGTAGTTAGTCACATTGTATCGACCCCGCTTCTTCACAGAGTTTCCTGAAGAAGAAGGAGAAGGAAAAAAAGAAGCTCGCAGCTGTGATTAAAAACGCAGCCGGAGATTTGACAACTTTTCTGGGAGCTTAAAGTTCAACTCACCCGCCTCCCCGAGCAGAATACTACCAAAGAGTATCATTCCACACCAAAAAGCGGAAAACCGACGTAGCTCCATTTAGAACCGGACTATGCACTGCCCTCTTTCTCATTAATTTACCGAAGCCTTGACAGCGGGTTAATATCCAGTCTCCTCGGACTTTCTTCGGCCCGCCTGTAGCTCCCTTTAAACGCCTTCAAGACTCAGGGAAGAAGAAGAAGACTGAGTAAACAGCAGGCAGGACTTACCTCATATGACTCACAGTATGTGCGCTTTTCATGAAACAGGAAATCTTCAGAGGGGTTGGACAATTTTCTTCTTCGTATTCTTTTTTTTCTTCTTAGTCAGACTCGTGCGGCCGTGAACCGTGTCATTAAGAGGCTGAGACCCAGCAGAGCAAGACTTAGAAATGACATGCTCAAAAATAGCTTAACCAGGTTTGAAGTCTATGCAAACAACCTTTTTCTTCAGAACAGTCCCTCATTGCAGATCTTATTTAGAGTTGTCAGCGCTGAAGGGTAACTGTGGAGTTCTGCACCTTTTTGTATTTCTCTGCGTACTTCCACTTTTTACACCAGCGCACCGAGCCCACTTAGGCGTCCCCTCCAAGTTTAAAGTTGAAATTGCATTCCTGCGCTGCTGCATGATTTGCTGGAGAGCTTCCAGGCTCACAGTTTGTCAAGGATGACACAAGAAGCGGTGAGAGTCTCTTTATATTTCATAGTGCTGGGTTTTATTGAAGACACACAGAGGTTAAGTCCACTATAACGCTGATAAATTACTGGTCTATTGCCAGGGTTTTTGCAGACATATTTTTGCGCGGCATACTCGAGCCGCGATGTCAGGTTTCAGTTCTGACCCTGTGACCCCGTGGTTTATAACTCTCAGACATGTACTTCTTCCCATACCAGCAGCTCAGTGAGCTTTATTAACACCTCTTGGATTACTTCTGGCCAGCCTGCATCAATGTAGGTGCAGTGTAGAAAAAAAAAATAATAATCAGAAGTTGCCTCAGAATAAAGATCATCATGTTTTGAGGTTGTCTTCAGTGATGTGGTCTTTACGTTCAGGGGAACAAATTGAAAACAGGTGCTTTTAATGGCCAATTTAACACACTTTGTATGCACTCTTATATAAGCAGTAACAATTTGATGTGTCTAAAGCCCCTGGTCCATATTTTAGTCACTCACCGTATTTTTATTTATTTATTTATTTATATTTCCTATTGACTCTCAGTCAGTTACACGAGTGCGCGCATGTTTTTGTTCAAGCCTGGCACTGCAAGATGGGGTCCAAGCCACAAGGTGGAGATCCGACAGCGTTGTGAGGCCATTCCCCCACAGACCATAGAAAACCTGGCCCCGAATAGATCACAACATCCTGCTCAGTGACCACAGCACCTGAACAAAACGCCTTCAGAACTTTATAAATATACACCTAACTCTGTGGCTCTAGCTGCTTCAGCGCAACAGGAAGCATAGGGCATTCAAGTGTGCCAAGAAAGGCTTATTTACACATGATCTTTTTTTGGTTACTTTTAGCCCACCCCAGCCTTGCACAAGTTTCTCCGTGTTCTGCTACCTTTTGAACGTCCCCCCCCCCCCTTTTTTTTTTCCCTTTTTCCAGCTCATCGCGCAAACACAGATAAACAAGCACCAGGCAAACATCCCGAGTGGTATTATGCTCAATAGCAGGTGCTCAGCGTTTCTGTAAACTGCTTTGGTCAAGTGAAAAGGTAAACAGAGCAGCCTGATGACAAATCTCTGGACGCACGCCTTGAGATAACACCGATGGCAAACAAGCGCCGCGTGCAGCCTATTATAAAAGGCCTTCAGGAATGTCAGCCTCTTTGCACCTTTCTCTGTGTGTCTGTAGTTAAAGTAATGATAAAAACAAGTGTTGTGTCTTTCCCACGCAAGATTTTACGCATATAATGCACGCTCATTTCTTACAAGATCTCTTCCCCCGCATGTGCCCACTGGAGGTATACCACAAAAGGAGAAGGCGCACGGGGATATTGAATCATCACTAAATCCTAAGCTGAGGAGTAGGCAAGTAGTCCAAAGTGAGAAGAGAAAGATGTTGAACTGCTGATCAGGTCAGCGGGTTTTTGGCACTTACAAAAAAAAAAAATGTGAGTATTTTGTAACCTTTAAACCACCTTTCCTGGCCACTTTATTAGGCACACCTCTTCATCTGCTTGTTAATGCAAATCTCTAATCAGCCAAGCACATGGCAGCAATTTAATACATTTAGGCATAGAGACATGGTCAGGATGACCCACTGAAGTTCAAACTGAGGATCAGAATGGGGAAGAAAGGTGATTTAAGTGACTTTAATATGGCATGGTTGTTGGTGACGGACAGGCTGGTCTGAGTATTTCAGAAACTGCTGATCTGCTGGGATTTTGCCACACAACCATCTCTAGGGTTTACAGAGAATGGGCCGAAAAAGAAAAAATATCCAGTGAGTGGCTGTTCTCTCAGAGAAAAGGCCTTGTTGATGCCAGAGGTCAGAGGAGGATAGCCAGACTACTTTGACCTGATAGGAAGGAAGCAGTAACTCAAGTAACTACACTTACAACCAAGGTAAGCAGATATGCTGCAGCAGCTCTCAATCCAACGGAGCACCTTTGGGATGTGGTGGAACAGGAGATTCACATCATGGATGTGCAGCTGTGCGAGAGTATACGAGGGATATCTCTCCCACTGGCAGATAACCACTCTCAGCCATAAATGTTGATCGCAATTGCAAAAAAGAAAACTGCTACTAATAGCGTGTTAATAGTATCCAAGTTATACATATTTAAATCTGCTACAGAAGTCATGATCACTCTTTTCAACTAGCGTTGGATTTTAGTCGCTGTAGAAGTGGCAGGACAGGTTTTCTTTATCAGTCAGTCGCCAGGAGTCAGGATGAAGAAATGTTCCCACAAAGAGCAGAGCTTTGCAGAGGTATCATCAAGAAATCTGCATCTCCAGGTCACCTTCAGGGTAACTGATTCATAAAAACGCTTTCTACCCTTTAAGGTATATGGACTTGTAGCTGAACAGATTCACTCTCACCTCAGAAGAGGAGGTTTAGTCACTCACTCCTTTGGTGTGCTGTTGGCACAGCGGGTATGAAAGCAAGCAAGCTGCAGGCTGCAAGCCAGCGACCTCATGCTGTCTATATATACAACCTACTTTCAATCAGGACTTTGTTACAGGATAAAATGCTCAAGTGCTGCTCACGCCAAAGGAAAAAACACAAGTCCCATGAGTGCAGATGCGTATTTGTACAACAGAGAGAAATGTAAAACAACTTGCAAATTGCTCATGAGAATAGTGGCAAAAAACAATCAAGTCATCTGGAATCAGTGTATTCTTCACTTAAATTGCACATGATTAAGACGCCTGCCTACGCAACTGGAATATGAAATGTTTTATTCGCTTCTGGGGGCTTCTTTTCTCCTTTCCAGTGAAGGAAAACCTCTTTCAGATGTCAGTCTGTCAGGTGCATGTGCCTCAGGATGCGCCTCTTCAATCCTTCAGATGCTACTTTTGCCCCAGAGAGCTCACATCATCTCTAACAGTATTACAGTCAAACTGCACAGGATACAGTACAGCATAGTTTTCAAGGGTCTTTTAAGGATTTAAGATGACTGCATGCTTGGAAGTAAAGAAGCACTGAGAGTGAGGCGGAGCACTCCACCATGGCTAATGGCCTACATCTAAATTTTGAAGAAAAAAAAAAGAAGAAAGAAGATTTGGATCTGTGCCAAAATTTAAAAGGTTCTTCCTTTGTTGAAGCTCTACCTCTCCACCAGGTTTACTGCAATTCTGTTAATGCATCTTCTTCAGCTGATATTGGGGGAGACACGGGCTACACATCTAACTGGTCACCAGTCGATCACAGAGCTAACACAGAGAGACAGTTCACACCCCCATACACAGCTGCAGCAAATATAGACTGTGGGAGGAAAATGACTCAACTTGTGGAAACTCGCGTCGAGAAGCCCCCCCCCCCCCCGACCAGCAGATTCAAACCCAGAAGCTTCCTGCTGTAAGGCAAAAGTGTTAACCACTACAGTACATTACTGTGCCACCCCTTCATGTACTTCCACCTGGTAGTTTTTGCGTAATCTTGCTGATAAGGAACTGGTCAATAAGGCCACGGAAAGTGGGGCTGCTGAGGGTGGCTCATGGCAGAGGATCTGGATGTTCTTAACTACAAATAAATGAACAAATAATAATTTTAGCTTAATTTTGAGCTAAATAGAGGTTGCAAACAGGTATACTACGCCGAAAACCTCCTTGTGATTTCTTTGCTAGCAGCTTGCCTCAGTTGCCTCTGGCTTGCATGGAAGACGCCACTGACATGCCTGCGAGCACTTCCCAACTGTCCGCCGAGTGGTACTGAAACTTGGAAAAAGTGCCATGTAAACCGGAAGCGGAGGCCGTTCACCTTCAAAGTAAAAGTTGCACCTTTTGAAAGGTGTCAGTTTTAGTGATAAGGCACAACTTTACAATAAATAACATAAACTACATACATGTGCAAGAACACACATCTGACTAGGATGCCTCCTGGGCGCCTCTTGGGTGAGGCGTTCCGGACACGTCCTACCGGGAGGAGGCTCTGGGGCAGTCCCGGGGCACGCTGGAGAGATTATGTCTCTCGGCTGGCCTGGGAACGCCTTGGGATCCTTCCGGATGAGATGGTGGAGGTGGCTGGGGAGAGGGAGGTCTGGGCTTCTCTGCATAGGCTGCTGCCCCCGCGACCCGGCCCCGGATAAGCGGAAGAAAATGGATGGATGTGACAGAAACCATGCCCCATATGGTAAAGGTAGGCAGGTAAGGTAAAGTACTAATGAACATTTTACTTGTAAGTTCACTGCATGCACTTTGCCACATAGTACTACTTAGTATAGTACATTACATAGTATACTTTGCCCTGAGTATTTACTCAGTACTCAGGAATTGTGAGGGAGGCATGTCCTGCATGAGAGTCACACAGTCACACTTAACAGCTTTAGTGGCACAGCTACACGGTCACAAACAGTAACACACGTTCCCACACAATGGCTTGGCACAGTTTTCTTGGTACCACTGGCGAACCTAAGGAAGTTGAAATGGCCCATTCTGACAACAACAGGCTCTCTCTGTCTTCTCCTACCGCTGTGAACAGGCTTTGTCTCCCAGCATTAGTCAGACGCTGTGAAGGAAGGGAAGGTTTATCTTGAAAGCTCCAAAGGTTACAACCTTTGGTATCACAACACTTTTAGGCCTATTGTTCTCAGGCATAAAATTGATATGTGTCTCTAACTGTGCCAAGACTTGTTTTAGAAAGAGAAGCAAACGTGAACAAACGCTGCAGCATGTGACTCCCCTTTTCTGTGCGACAGGGAACATCCTGTTGCTCGGTTTAGATTATGTGGTGAACTAAAAGACGTGAGCTGAAACTACGCACTTTTATCTGTAATCAGCACGCGTGCGCTTATGTAAGTCCAGGCTAACCGCACTGTGTTGCCTCAATTCTGTCTCACCTAACGCAAAGTTGAAGTAGTATTATTACTCTAACAATATAAATGTGACAGCAGCTCCTTATCCTTATATAAAAGCTCACAGAGCAGCAAAAAGAGAGAGAATGAAACAACAGAAAAGAAAACATTAGCTGATATTGTTTGGAAACCATCTCTTCCCTTAGAGCATAATGGCACACATCAAGCGTTTCAGCGGCTTTCACCGCAAATTGCTTGCATTAAAGTATGTAGCTGCTTGAATGGGAATTGCCCAGCAGAGGGTTAAACCAGCTTGAAGTCTGTCCTGTCACTGGTCGCCACCCTGTAACTACATCTGTGGTGCAACAGAGCGGAGAGAAAATGATGAAGATGATGGTCGTGCCATTCTTCAAACCAAGATTACAGGGAGCGGACTATTTAAGCAAAGAGGGGAAAGATTCATTCGCCCTGCTGCCAATAAAATGTTTCAGTATGGGTCCCTAATGTGGCCGAGGATACGGTTACACACATGCGCGCTCCAGGTGGTTCATGTTGTGATATATTGCGTGCAGTTTATCTGAGAATTTCTCATGCATACTAAAAAGGAAGCATATGCTTTGTAAGTGATCTCTGCGTTGATTTAAGATGTATTTTGTTTGGATTTAACAACCTTATAGCATCTACCTGTGAGATCAGGCGTACATGTTTCTGTATTAGTGACCCTAGTAATACATATCAGGTAGCATAATGATGTGTTAAGGCTTTTTCAGCAGGAACAAAACATGCAACTTAAAGCTGCAAAAATGAAGGCGGCAGCTCATAGAAACACAGTGACCATCTCACGCTGCAGTGTACAACTACATCTACACACATACTACACACAGAAACTCAAAATGTTTGAGTTGGAACTTCTTTTTTCCTGTTTCATTACTTTGAACATTTGGGTTTAAGGTGCGAACGCTAATTTGGTCGCATGCGACGAGCGTCTGCATCAAGGAAACTGAACACACAAAGACAAGCAATCGGCCGCCTTTCAGATGCATCCACTGAGCGAGCCCAGTGATGATGGTTTCCCAAGAAACCCACTTCTAATAAACATTCAACATCAGAGTGTTTGAAGGGCAAGCCCTCCATGGTCTCAGTGGCTATGTGCATATTTACAAACATCTGCAGATTCCCTTGATGAGACCAAAGATTCTTCTGTGCGCTTCCCATGGGAAAGGCTGTGCCGAGACGGAGATGAAACAACAGTGCAGCCAAACGAGTAATAAAAAACAGACAGTATATTAATGTCACACACAGAGGCCTCCCCTACCCAGAGGGGTCCCTTTGGAGTCACAGGGACTCCTAAAATATTCCTACAAAAAGATCACTCAGTTGGATCATATGAACCCAAAATGTAACAGCATAAAAGGCAAAGTTAGAATAATAATTGGCTTGCTGACATTCATCCTTTTAGTTAAAGTCAAATATTGTAACGTATTTATCAAATAACTCTTTAATCCGCCGGTTATCTGAGGGCCTGTAAAAATTAATTGGAAGCCACTCTGTTCTTTTAATCCTGTGATTATAGCCAGTCATTATAGGTTTCACTACAAATTTAACTCCTCTGATCTTATGTCTCAAATGCTGCTTGAGTAGCATTTTACCCATGCCAATAATAAAGAGGAATTTTAAAGTATATTCATGTTTTAAGGGGGGGGGGGGGGCAATTCATAATCCATGAAAGCCTGGACCTGTCCTGAGCTGAGGTGGATCCAAAAACCACCTCAGGCCTCAAACCCCTCTGCGCCTTTCCCTGTCACTTCCATACATTTTGTCGAGCGAGGACAGCCACTCTATTTTTTTTTTTTTTTTTTTTTTACAAACTTCTCTCTACTAATCATATTCTTGCAGCTGTCTTTGATCTCAGGCAAACTGCCAAATGAAATACCACCTGAAAACATCCACCATGCACTGGGAGCAACCGCTACAACACCCCCTCTGAGCTCAGAGTGGATGTGGCTGCTGGTGGGTGCATGCTGGGTGTGCCAACGCAGGAAGCAGCACTCATCCTGTGCCACCTTCTGCTCTTGTTGCAGACAGGAAATACCAACATGACCCGACACTGATAAGCACAAGGAGCTGAACCGTGGCCACGTGGTAAACATTGTGAGACAATAGAGAAACCATATATTATGTATTTCTGTGTGCGTAAGAGTGAGAAAGCAAAAGATGGTATCTGAGTCTGTACAGTGTATTATTCCACACTAATTCCACCTTAAAATGTTATCCTTTCTGCCTCAAAGTGCACTCCGGTGCGCGTTAGTGTTGTGAATGTTGTTTATTAAAGTGAGGGGCGAACATGACGTGTTACAGACTTCAGCTGTGTTCCAGTATTGCTGCAGAAGATAAACACGTGTAACGCTCTCACCCCAGAGAATGTGAATGCGCTCCAAATGCGTTTAACATCCACTACGCAGTCAGCCAACATGTTCACTCCCCCGGCCCAGTAAGAAATATGTCAAACATTTTAAGATGCACTTGAAAAGCATCGCAGTGACGTCAACAGTCCAAATGGATTTAATTTAACGCCTCATTCCGTGAGCTTTTCTGCGGCGCAGGCGCTCATTTTTCCCTCGCTTGGACTGTAAATTCACCATGACTGTGAACACGCATTTATTTTCAGCCACTCCACGGAAATTGGGAGTGGAAGCCCAGCTCTCGTGGATGACTGTGATCACAGAGAACCTGCTCGCAATTTCTTCTTTCTAAACAAACTTTTGCACGACACACAGAGCGAGATTGGATCTGTGCGCGCTCCCTCGTAGCCCGCGCGTCAACACAGCACCCAAATGACAAGAAAATTACAACCATCCTCCAAAAGAGCCGTTGCGGGCTGTATTCATACTGAAGGTGCGTATGGCGAATCTAATGAGGCTCAGAAGAAGCTGCTGGTGGAATATCATAAAATAATCTCCAGTGGATACAAAGTGTGCTGATTTGCACATGTCAGGGGTGAATAACGTTGAATAAACCCCTTTCACATGAAATGATTTTTTACTTTTTTCCAATTTGGACGTTTCACATTTACCCCCCCCCCCCCCAGTCATATCTAATGAAGTTCAATTTGGCTTTTGGAGCCAGCCACCTCTTTTTTTTTTTCTTTGCCAGATCCCAGAGAGTTTATCCAAACAGAGAGACTGCCAGCTATCTCGCTGTGAGGAATTTCCTTACAGAGCGCACCCGCCACCGCCTCTCCTGACACTGGGATGATTTAGACATTTCAGGGAATCAGACTCTAGCTTCCAGTTCTGCTGCGGCACAACAGCGAGACGCTGCGGGTTTTTATTTATTAATCATTTTGGGTGGAATTTCATCAGAAATTCTAGTTTTAAATATGATGTTCTCAGACTCCCTGAGAGCTTCTGGCCATTTGATGAAGGCATTTAGATGAAAATGACATCCAGTATTGGCTTCTCGGTGTCTAACTAACAGAGAGTGTGTTTATATTAGAAGATATCCAGCTGATTGATTCGATTTCAGATGCAGAAATGACTTACCTGAGTCTTATCCTCCACCGTTAAACGTTCCCGTCTCTCCTGCTTAGTTCTACATCACAGAGAACGAGGGGAAGAAAGAGTGTGTTTGCCACATTGTAGAAAAAGGGTCTTACAGCATAATCAGCTGCTGCACGCACAATACCAACACTGTCAGGGATGTGTTGGCCTCTGCTGACATGGATAACACAGCTAGTCTTTTCTTTGCAAAGGCTGCTTTCTCAAGCTGTTCTCTGTCACTGGCTGTAAAGATCAAAACTCGATCTGCTTTAAAGGATTCAGACGAATGCTGAAATTTTTGCATGTTGGACAAGAAAGCGAGTCCACGGCTCTTTTTGAATACAAAATTAAGGAATCCACGGGCATTCAGAGTAACCAATATATTACAGCGAATTTATAACGTTCATACGTCTCTCTTAAGCAGCAGAGCAGACCAGGCCTCGGGCATAATAGATTAGCAAAGGAAGATTTCCTTAAATGTGCTTTCAGTGTGCTAAGATTAAATTTTGAGTGGGAGTAGGAAGCGCAGTCCACAGCGATCCATTCAGGAATATATATTTCGGCATAATGTGTTCTACATAAAAGCCCATTTTCCCCACAGCAGCCCATTTTCATGCACACTGGCCCTGTCCTAAAAAAACTGCAGAGGAAATGGCCCACACTGCGTTTATTTCCAGGACATCCTCTGTGGTCCTGCCTCATTAAAATGCATTGCCGTCATAGCTCAACTTATACTTTAAGCTGCTGCCTAAGCGCTTTGTTTTAACTGAAATTTTAACCTGAGCGCGGAGACGTGCTCTCTGAGGCACGCCAGATGAAAAGGTTTAATGTTTCCAATCTGATCATCACGGCAGAGAAAAAGAGGGGGCGCGCATGTGTGCGGGTCCATCTGGCCTTATCGTGTGGAGATTTTCCATTTGACCCTGTCTGCGTTATCTGACCGCTGGCTTGAATACATGAACAATGATAGCAGCGGCTGTGCATTGCAGGATTGTTGTATTGTACGCGCAGGAAAAGCTGCTGCTGCCGCCGCCGCTGGTTGCTGCTGTCCAGAGGAATGAGTGCGGTTCAATGAAACCAGCCACAGAATTACAGCTCAGCCTCATGGATTGTTTCAGTTAAAGCAGACCTATTGTGTCTGAGACAATTTGTGGTGTGCTCAAAAAGGAAAATGTTGCAACAAAGTATGCAAAATATTTTGAGATAACAGTTTGCACGACTATAACTGACAGTTTCCTGGTGTCAGTGATAGTTGTGCTGTTTTAAATAGTTTTAATGCTCTAATATTGGCTGTTTTGTGGTTTTGTACGTGTGTGCTGCTGGTTCAAAAATAATAATAATGATTAAAATAAAATCACACTAATATTTTGCTGGATTGCCTTTGGCTTTGGGGATCCTTTCGTGAAGCTCATGCAGTGTCACAGCATTTATTTCCATCTAGAGTTGGATTAAATTTTTGCCAAGAGCTCATTTTGCTGATGTCAGACCGCAAATGTGCAAAATCTTCACCAGCACATCCCAAAGATTCTCACTGGGGTTAAAGATCTGGTGGCTGATCCATGTGTGAAAATAATGCTTCATGCTCTCTGAACCACTTTGCCATTGTCATCTTGGAATATGCCTGACTCACCAGGGAAGAAAAAAATCAATTGATGGAAAAATCTGCTCATTAATTTTAGAGTACATCACTTTTTGCGGCCCACCTGCAGCACCATCACCACCCACCAGGGGGCTGCAGCCCACACTTTGGGAATCACCAAGTTAAGGTGTCGATGTGTCATCCTGTAATCCTGAAGAGGTTAGAAATCAGATTCACTCTGCTTCAGTGAGCTAAGATGTTATTAAAGGAAATAGAATGACAAAGGAAGGGACATAAAAACAGGATGCAGTGAGATTTTAAGCCTGAACTGGAAGCAGAGGTCCTACAAGCAGCAAAAATCACATGATTCTTTAATATGTTATTGTTGAAAATATTGAAAATTTTAATAAATCTAGTAGTTGTTAGAAGAAAGATGCAAACAGGAGTCGGCTTTGTCTCAGTCCAATAGCAGGTCAGTCGAAGTCAATCCAAAACTCATAGTAAACACTCCTGAGTCACAACCAGCCAGAAGCAAGAAGAAGAATGATGTTTGTCTTATAATATCAGCTTCTGTTCAGCACAGTTTTTGCTACTTTGGGGAAATCCTGTTTCAGTGAAGCCTTTCAAACTGGTCAGAGGTGTATTAGAAGGATGCAAGCCTCTCTTT
This sequence comes from Cichlasoma orientale, assembly GCA_034780415.1. Classification (NCBI taxonomy): domain Eukaryota; kingdom Metazoa; phylum Chordata; class Actinopteri; order Cichliformes; family Cichlidae; genus Cichlasoma; species Cichlasoma orientale. The sequence continues at coordinate 452,575 of JAVDPK010000511.1, read as the reverse complement.
CAAGCTCTCTTTTTTTTTGTGTTACACAACTACAGTGGGGGGAAAAATTATTTGATCCTCTGCAGAACTTGTAAGTTTGCTCACTTTCAAAGCAACAAACAGTCTCAAATTTTTATGGTAGTTTCATTTTAATGGAGGGAGACAGAATATCAGCCAAAAATATAGAAAAAGCACATTACATAAAAGTTATGAATCGATTTGCACGTCGTTGAGTGAAATAAGTATTTGATTCCCAAGCGAAACATGACTTAGTACTTGGTGAAGAAATCGTTGCTGACGAGCACAGCGGGAAGGCGTTTCCTGTAGTTGGTCGCCAGGTTTGCAAACATCTCAGGAGGGATTTTGGCCCACTCCTCTTTACAGAAACTCCCGATCCTTCAGGTTTCTTGGCTGCTGCTTGGCATTCTCGAAGCTTCAGTTCCCGCCACAGATTTTCTATAGGACTGAAGTCTGGAGACTGGCTAGGCCACTCCATGGACTTAATGTGCTTTTCTTTAGCCACTCCTTTGATGCCTTGTCTGTATGTTTTGGGTCATTGTCACACAGGAAGACCCATCCCTGACCCATCTTCAGTGTTCTGGCTGAGGGAAGGAGGTTCTCGTCCAAGATTTTGCGGTACACATCCATTGGCCCCTCAGTGTGGTGGAGTCTTGCTGTACCCTTAGCAGAAAAGCACCCCAAAGCATAATGTTTCCACCTCTGTGCTTGACTGTGGGGATGGTGTTCTTTGGGTCACACTGAGCCTCCAAACACAGAGGGGTGAGTTGATGCTAAAGAACTCGATTTTGGTTCTGAATGGCTCAAAGAAGCCAAAATGAAAGTTTTGGAGTGTCTTAATCAGTATTTACTCGGGTTATCTTTGTCTAATATTTAAAGTCTTTTGATGTAACTCAGTGCAGGTTTTACTACACAAACACAGAAAGTTAATTTGAGACTTTTCTGGTCTTTCTCCTAACCTCCCATCAGCAGTGACAAATGAAGACTCCACAGAGACTACGCTATACAGACCATATATTTATAGTGACTACTCATCCAGCCCTCCTCTTTCATCTAATGAGGCCCCGAGTTCCAGATGTTCCGACTGCAGCAGCTGCCAGCTGTGTCCGTCCACTGTATCAGCACGTTCCACTCTTCTCCTATCTCCGTCTTCTTTTACGTTTCGGTTCAGATTCTCATGAAATCTTTTTGTAGTTTCGCGGAAAAGTAAGGAATGTCCTGGCACTCGGATGCAGCATCATTAGCCACAGTCTGCGCACTGCCAGCTCCAGCCTGCGCGTCTTAATCTTCACCGCTGTGTACACTTGTTGTCCAGCTGGCGCCATGGCAACCAGGCTGCATTTTGCTAGACCTTTGCCGTGCTATTTGGAGTTAAAGAGAGATGCACACACATTCGGGCAGAAAGACGGGAGGAAAAGCAGTAAAGGGAAGCATTAAAATGCCAGAGCAGCTAATAAAGCAGAGCAGAGAAATGCTGGCAGAGGGTGGATGAGGCACTTCTGTATTGCTCTGTTGTTCTTCAGTGATTGTCTTTCTGTGATGCTCGGCCTTTAGCGCTCATCGTTTGCCATTTACAAGCTCAACCTGAGGATGCACCGCTTGTCATAAAATAGGCCCCGACTTGCTTAAATATTGGAATATATTACAGTCGTAACTGTGTTATTAAACGCAAACCAAATTGCTTCTGGCAACATAGCTGGGCCCATGTCCAAACACATGGAATAAAACAACTACATAACACGCTGTTCTTAAATAAACTCAGCAATAAAGCTGATTTTTTAGAGGACAGCAGATGCTTTAGGCTCAGTTCCTTTGGTGATCATGTGGCTCGACATCTTTTACATGGCTTACAAGCATCCATGCAACTCATGCAGGCTTACACACGTCCGGGCATCAAAAATGTAAGCATTAAATGAGTAAAGATTATTTATTTGGAAACTGAAAGCCCATATTTTGATCATTTGTTATGTCCAAGAGTTTCAACAAGCTCGTGGCTGCAGCTCAGGAGGCAGAAGAGGTCACCTGTTAATCGGGAGGTTGGTGGCTGCTCCAGTCTGCATGTTAAAGTATCCTTGGGCAAGCTATTAAATCCCAAGTTGCACTCCGATTGGAGTGTGAATGTGTGTGAATGGTAGATAGAAGGCACTCAGGTGTAGAAAAAAGTGCTTGTATGAATGGGTGTGAAGGGGTGAATGAGGCATGCTGTTCAAAGCACTTAGAGTATAAGAACCAGCCCATTCGCCGTGTTTCGTAGTTGTTGCCGTCATTATCACACACAGCACTGCAGAGATAAACAAGCGTCGCTCACACTAAGAATCAAAAAGCTCATCAACAAACTGCTGCTTGAAGGTCAAGCTGAAGTTGTAAACCTAGCTGAGAGTTTTAAACCTTTTAAACTGTCGATGTTGCAGCAACAACAGTGATCTCAGGTGTTTAATTTGTCACTTTAACTCCTCTTTCTTCAGCCGATCCCGACCACATCTACACGCCTGAATGCGTTAGGCTTTTGCCACGTGATTGGCTGATTGGATATCTGCATTAACGAGCAGGTGAACAGTTGTACCCGAGGAAGCGGCCAGTGAATAGATACTCACACACGTAAAGGCAACTTTCCAACATTGATCATGCAAATGAAAGAAAAAAAGTGCGTTTTCTGACATTCACATAAATCGTCGTATTCGTTTCACCGCCGATGCTGTGACGCCGTCACACTGCCGCTCCAACGCTCTCCGAGTAGGACTGTTTTTACCGGAAAAGGCTGGAATTTTCAGATGAAACTGGACCAGATGGTTTCCAGGGAAATTCCAGTTAATCTCTGCCAACTAGCTGCTGACCTAAACTTTGTATAAACACATAAATGAATAATGATGTAAAATGAAGTAATAAATTCATGTGGGTTGACTAGATTCCAAAATATTAAAACAATGCAGACACAGGCATGAAAAAAAAAAGGCACATGGAGACGTGTGCAGCACTTGCTGTAATCAGAAGGGTCAAAAACTGGAGTTTTGAACCAGACTGGGGGGTTTTTCAAACTTGCTTTTGGCTCCATTTTTTCCTTCGTATCCAAATATTTGAGTCACATAACAATCTTACTTCAGTTTTTGACAATTTCCTGCCTGGAGTCACTTTCATTTCTTAGAACATAAACAGTCTGAAGAGTCTCAGAAGAAGCCTCTAGAAGAGGAGCCTTTAAAAACAACAATTAAACCCACAAATACTCGGGACACCCAACGAGCCAAATATACTGCTTCTTTAATCGGGGCAGCAGGAGCCACCGGTGCTAAAACAAATAGAAGAAATTATTATTTGGCTATTTAACATAATAAAATCGCAGCAGGTAACACTGGGCCAGTGGAAGACAGATGTGACAGCTGCTGAAAATAAGCCATTAATGATTTATCGATTGCCACGTAGAACATCTCAGATCTCTATAACGTTACATTAGACACATTAAAACACTGAGCTGAAAGAAGACAAAAAGCTCTGCAGATTGTTCTCTGTTTGATGCCATCCTGGCGCGATCCTGTGACGCTGCACCTCAACTCCGGTGAGACTGTCAGGGTGAGAGTGCAGAGTCACAAGTTTTACTTGAAAAGGTTGAATTTTTCACAGGAAACAAGAGCAGCCAGCCCCAAAGGGAAAATTTTTTCCACAGTTCGTCTCCCCTTTTTGGCCGTTTTGCTCTGTTTTGTCATGAGGCCTTATCTGTGGCTCGCACATGCCCTCCTACACACAGTCAAAAACCGATACAAAAAAAAATGGGGTCATAAATTCTTGTGGGTTGAGGAAAAAAAAAATACAGACATGCTTGAACAAAACGTGGCACATGTAGACACGTCCAGCACATGTGGGAACATTTAAGAAATTTTCAGGCCCCCGTGTGGAGTTTCTTTGTTGTTCAGGAGTGGGTTAGTCTGCCGCAGCCATAACATGTGTAATGTACCATAACTGCACACATTAGAAAATATTCCACTGGACTCCAGAAGCACAGCGAGCACAGTGAGAGGGTCTAAGCGTGTGTGTGAGAAAAACGAACAAACCCTTGCAGTCCCGTATATGAGCTTAAGCTGTGGAAGGTGTGCAGGTCTGTGTGTGCAGGGCATGGCCCACTGACCCAGAATAACGAGCGCACATTTCTTTTCTCTGCTCACAGTCCACGCTGCTTTGCAAAGTCTTAAATCCAGAACCGCCCCAGTCAATCAACACCAACCTTCCACAGACCTAGACACAGCACTTCTAACGAATTTATAGCGAGCGTGGTATTTCCTCTTCTTGTTGCCCTTAACCAAGTCCACCTTCCATTGTTATTCTTGCTGAAGAGGGCATGACATTTGGTATATGCGCCATTCTTTCACGGAGCTCTCATAACACGCCGCCTGATGAGGGCAAAGGGTTACCCAGATGACAGATGAAACGAACATCGAGCGACGCGGAACGCAGCAGGACCGACAATGACATTTGCAGCTTTAGTGTATAATAGAAAATGCGAGATAAACGATAAGATAAAGTAAATCAATTATCGCACCCCACATGGCTGCAATCAAAGCGTCACAGACAGAAGAGTGCAGATATTTTAGACAGCAATGACTGCAGCTAAAAGGTTCAAAAGTTACTTAGATAAGGGTCAGTGCGTCCAGTTTGTTTACTTATATAATGACAGGCTTTTCATTAAACTCTGCAAGAAATAAAATGAGAAGTTTTTCTTGCAGAGTTTAGAAAATATTCCAAAAAACAAACAAAGTCTAGGGTCTGCTTATCTGCACCTTTCAACCACATCTTGAACTTTCCCCACTGCTGAAGATTATGTTTTATGGCCTTACATAGCTTGCATGAATTCCCATTACAGTCCCACAAACCTGCAGCTGGCCCCTGGAGCGCGTGTGTGGTCTTCCTCTTGTTGCCAGGAGGACTGTTTATTCACCTGCACGCTCTCGCCGTAGATCACTTCCCTGGGCCTGGGAATGATAGTGAGCTATTAAGACCTCATCCTGCAGTCCTTGAGGTCTGATGGCTGCAGGGGAGAACGGGGGGAGGTGAATATTGATTCTTCCCCTCTTCTGGTTATTTTCTGCTCGTTTTTCCCTTCTCTCGAGCTCCCCGACCTCGCAGAATTTTGCATCTCCTTTGGAATAATTCCCACTGGCTTGCAATAACTTTTGCATTCGTGATGTAATTGTGCATTACTTACAACCTCCAATTCCAAAATAGTGGGTACGCAGTGTAAAATGTAAATAAAATGTAAATATGTGTAAATAAAAACAGAACACAATGATTTACAAATCTCATGAACCCACATTTTATTCACAATGGAAAAGAAAAACACATAAATTGAGACATTTAATCATTGCATTCTGTTTTAATTTACACAGCTTTTTTGGAACTGGGGTGCATTAAACCTCCTCAGCTGTCTCTGGCTGCCATGCACGAGTCTGCATCATCACAGCTTTAAAGAAGCAGAGGACCCAGTTCACTCAGCTCTCTCAGCCGCTGGTACAGGCTGTAGCTGTGATTATGACTGTAGCCATGTGATGACATGGCTGTTGCTGCAATTGTGGCCGCGCTTTGGTTGTTAAGCTGCGACATGTTTGTTTATAATGGAAGACAAATGGCACGCATGGTTTCTATCAGTACGGCGTGCGGCGTGTCTGTAACACGTTTGTTAGATCTGATTAAATACTGCAAGACTAGGTTTGGTGTGGCAAAACAATGCTTTATTGGTAGTTTGTCCAGTAGAGTAGCACTGACTCCAGCACAGTCCACAGCACCTGTAGCTGCAGATGTGGGTAAAGCAAAACAAGGTTCAGAAAAAAAAAACAGATCTGCACTCTGACCCTTAGAGAACAGCGGCGCATACAGATCAAAGCCTCCGATGGCCTAAGCCTGCTCATTTGGTAAATACCGACCTTTAAAGCGCTGAGCTGAGCATTAAGTGAGACTGCAGTCAATTTTAGATCTCAGTGAAAGTCGAATCACTCGACCCTTCCTCTACACTTTAAGAGCTGTGACACACCCCTTAAAAATCCCTCAGCTTGTTAAAAAGTGATCAGATAGTAAATAAACTGGGCCGCCAGCTCGGTGCAAACACCAACATTAACTTCAATCATGAGAATTTTATGTCCTTCCTATCTTTCCTCAGCATCTCAGCGGCTCGAGGAAACACATGTTTTCCTTCACGCTGACTTTTAACCTCAAGTTACCTCAAAGGATGATTCTGGATTATTACCAGTTCTAAACGTTTGCTTGGTTGTAAGTTGAGATACGGTTATTGCATACAGCAGAAAGAGTTTTTCTCCCCAAAAAACAGACATTTTGACTTGAAACTAAATCGGCTATTCAGTCAATATAATAATAATATTATTAAAAGCCAGTTTTGTCCACATTCCTTAAAGCAATTTACAAAAACTGAATGAACTCAAATGTGTCTGAAGCCTTCGCCGGCCTTTTCAAATTACTGACAAAATCAAATGGGGTTGGTTACACGCAGGTTAATGACAAAAAAAGGGGGCATGCACGGAGTAGTGCCTCTCATCACATCCTCAATTAACACCTATTGTCATCAGTTTATTGGGAGCAGAACTGGGCCCTTGGCACGGACCCACAGCTACGCCACCTGGGGAACAATGCCTTCTGTGCAGCCCCCAGGATCTCAAGGGACACAATTGTTTAACTAATGTCATTGAAAACTTCAATAGGCTTTGGCCGCGCTCCCAATTCCTGCAACACAATGATAGCAATCCATCATGGGAATGTTGAAATGGAGCTGCTGTCTGAATGAGTGTGTTGTCACATGGGATTCTATTGTGGTCGAGGGGCAAGACATCCATGTTTTTCACTTGTTCTCCTGTTGGTTCGAGCAGCGCATCTGGCAAAGACGTTTACACCTTGCTTAGTGTCGGATTTGATAAAGCTCTTAAAGCGGCTGAACAGCTTTAAACCTGCATTTGTCACTTTTTTTTTGGCTGCTTGGAGCAGAACTTCGCAACAAGCTAAAAGCCACACCTACTTAACGACCTAATAAAGTCGATGTCACTAAGATAAGAGCAAATGATCGCCTTTAAAGCCTTCCAGCACACGCGGAGCAACATCAGCGTTCAGCTGGAATCACATCTCTGGTTAGTTAATAGAGAGAAGTCTAATATTTGCTCATCAAAGGAATTGGCTATGATCAGCAGCTAGTCACTAACGGTGTGCAATTTAATGCTGGGTAAGTAGAGTTTATTGAGTTGTTACTGAAAACAGCTGTGCAGCGATGGGGAGCACTGAGCGGGAACCGAAACAGTCAAACTGAAATAACAATAAGCTAAAAAATGCGTCTCCAAGCTGAGAGGAAACACAGTCAGGTGATAATCACCACTCGCTGATTACCAACAAATTAAATTGCATAACAAATGTGTCATTTGGCTGTTCTGTCCAAAACTGTTACAGATGGTGCTGGGGGGAAAAAATGGCGGTTAAGGTTGGGCAGATGTATAATTTGGTTGGGGAATGATGGGATAAAAAAAATGTAATTTAGGTTTGGGGTCACGTGTTTTTGAGCTCTTTAAATAAGTGATTCTGCTGTTTTTGATTGCTCAGTGCGAAACCACAGCACCCCATAAGGCCTTGTTCTCGTAGCTGTGACCATCAGTTTATTAGAAAACGTGAACGTGGTCCATCTCTCCAGCCAGATTATCTAAATGAGCCTTTCTTAAAAAATAAAATAAAACAAATTAACAGTAGAAATAACACAACTTCACAGCACAGAGCGGAGAGGCTTTCTCCCGGCGAGGATGTACTTAGTTTTTCACAGGACTGCACGAATGGATGAAAAATAGGACAGATAATTAAGACAAATTAATTGTTAACATTTGACAGTAATTTCAAACCTCTGAAATAAAAGTTATTTATTGTGAAATACCAGAGGGCTGCGATGGAAACCACCACTTACGAAGGCGTGAGAGAAGGTGAAAACTCTCTGTGTACAGAACAGAACGCAGGAGTCAGCTCATAATTATGTATTAACCTCCATGTTTCTCTCCCAGTTTGGTTAAGATTGCCCTTCTTTGCCCCACGTCACTTATTTTCAGTGATGTCACTGCAGCCTCGCATCTCAGCAATTTAACTAGTGAATACAGACACGTTATAATGATAGTCGCTGGCCAAGTTGTAGTAATTATGCCGTATCAGTTTCCACTCGTGTCTGCTTTCTGGAACTATTACTATCCACTAATGCTCCCTGAATCTAATAGAGCTAGAAGGTGTAAAGAGATGAATCTTGTATTCTTCACCTAATGAGATATCCATATTTAGTTTTGTGTAATGAGGCTTTCTGGCCCAGTGTTACATTCATATATTTTCAGGATTAAAAAAAACAAAAAACTCCCCCTCACAACACACAATCCCCCTCTTGGGTATTATTTAGATTTTAGCCCAGCAGTGCAAATACTCCTTTTGGTTAATTATGTCTCTCTTAGTGGAGTCTATAATAATAAGGAAGCAGCAGGTGTGTTTGCTGGTGCTGATGAGCACAGATTCCTAAAAAATGCTTGCGCTGCACCTGGAAGTTTGGGGTCATTAAAGGTCCCAATCAAGGCAATTTTACTCAATTCTCGAGATCGATCGGGAATAAAAATCCGCTGCGTGCAACTGGCTGGAACCTGAAGCGTTACCGCCCCGCAGGTCTGCGCAGATCATTTGTCGGAGGCAGATTGATATCCTTTACAACCAAAATAACAGTTACATCTAATTACTGCTGCTTGTTTTGTGCTACGCGAGTTCATGTTTATTACATCAACACAATTTGGAGAGCGCTGGGCTTGCAATCAAAGCGCCCCGATGAAGACATGCAGCAAAACAAAGCTTATTAAAGCTTGTGAACTAATTAACGTGCACCAGTTTTTCAACATTTCCGTCTGTTTGTGCTTCTGCAACATAATCCTTCTCGCTGGAATGACATCTCGGTGTAATGTGGATATTTACTGTACTGTTTTTTTTTTTAAAGAAACCCCAGATTCACTCTCATTCATATCTGCACCTCTAAATTGATGTGGGATTCGCCGCTGTCACAGCGATACTCCTGCCTGGATTTATCATCAACTCCTTTATCAACAAGAAACGCTGCATCCAGGAACCCCTAAAGGAGTGTGTTTATCCTATATAAGTGTGCATCAAACAATTTGCACTGCAAGTAGGGCAGATATATTTAATGCATGTCCAGGCGCTTCCTTCCTAATCACTGTATATATTCAGCAGATGCTTGATGACAAGGCTGGTTGTGTTGCTGCGTTGTTGAGTATCCCCCAGTGGAGATGTCCTTGATCTGTATCCAGTGTTGCTGTTTGTGTGTGTGTGTGTGTGTGTGTGTGTGTGTGTGTGTGTGTGTGTGTTTTAAAGCCGAGGTTCTCACTCCTCTGTGAAATATACACACAAGATAACATCTGTGTTGGTATGCTGCACTCTTGTGGTGCTCAGCTGCTACATCTCTATAAGTCCAGATAAGGAGGCCGCCTGGTTTCAAGGGAGTGAGATTCAATCTGTGGCATTTCACTCGATAAAGGATCCCACTGCATTTGCCCAGATTTAGCAGCCGTGCAGCGTGTAGTGGAGAAAACCATGGCACCTCTGAGGGCTCTCTCAGAGAAGTTAAATGTTTTAAATTGCTGTAAATACACCGCAGACAGTTATCTCTGTTGAGCGCTGAGCTGCTTCTGTATACTCAGAGGAAGGAAGGAAGGAAGGAAGGAAGGAAAGACGCTGCAGCTTCAGACAGTCAAATAAAGTGCATTCAGGTGCGCAAGCGTGCGCTCAATCCTAGCAAGTCAATTGTACTCTATTAAGATATCCTTTGTCTTAGAGTCCTGGTCTTGTTGCCTTGATCTTGTAAAGACGTCTCAGGCAGCAGCTGCTGTGCAGCGGTGGTATTGACAGTACAGGCGTCCTAGGAGTTGACAAGGACAGCAATTGATTGGGCCTAAATGAGAGCGAAGAGGAAGATTGATGGCCATCGATCCACTTCCTCCTCCAGCAGAATCCTTCATCTTTGATTATGACCACTTTACGTCCAATCAAGTGTATAGGAGCAGTGATGGGGGAAATCCCATCGAGAGGTATTAGCTCCATTTGTGAAGGCTGTAATTATGGGAGGATGTGAGGGCCCAAGGTCAACACGCAGCAGGTGCCATCAGCCTGGTTCATAATGACAGGGCTTCCTCTTCCTTCCCACTGCAATTTAGTCATATAGATAATAGGATGTGGGAGAGATGGCGTGTTCTGTGTGTGTGTGTGCGTGCGCGCGCGTGTGTGTTTTCTCCTCGGAGGATACGCGCTGCATAATAAATGTTTCAGTAATGATGGCTTGAGGAGAGGGAAACGGCTAGCTGTGATGAAACACAATCAATTGTTGTCGCACTCTTTGATGCTTTTTTTCCACATTTTTTTATTGAAAGCTTCATCAGAGAGAAAAAAAAAACAACTCATAAAATCCAAATCCTAACATCCACAGATGTACAGATAATTTCTCCAAGATCACACACACTAAGCAGCGTGTGCGAGGCGTGACCGTGTCCTCCTCGGCGCTGAAACGAAGAAAAGTGAAAAAAAAACAAACAAAAAAAAGAGAAAACTAATAAGAAAAAAAAAGAATAATAAAAAAATTAAAAACCGCTCTGCTGTCCTAATAAATAGCTCCTCTTTTTATCTGGTAAATGAGTCCCGTGCCTAACGCACTTCCTGTGCCGTCTATCTCAGCGTGTTCGGTTGGCCATTTCCTGGTGACTGTTAGATTCTGGATTTCGCAGGGACACGTTTGAACTCCACGAGGGCCGCGCTGGCTGGCTGAGTGGCAGAGCTCCTGGGGTTGTGTGGCCAATCGATCAGCTCTCATCAAAGGTGGACCGGAGCATCAATTAAAAGCACAGGGCCTCGCTCTTGCAGGGGGGTAGCTGGAGCAATTTTCCCACTGCATTATGTGTTCGTAAAGAGTGTGTGTGTGTATGTGTGAGTGTGTGCGTGATTGTGCTGGTCTGTGATGAGTTATTGAGCCACAGTTCTCTTTTACACCCAGTCTGCGAGAGTGACTCTGAACTACTGTTTTCCTAACACACACGACAATCAATGAGGAATGGCTGTGACTCCGCTCACAACGAATGAATCCGCAAGAGCCTCGTGAAAACTGAGCGTGACGTGCAATACATCTAATGAGTTTACTCCTTTGACAGTGTGGGAGCCACACCACATAAATGATTTTCTGGGGCATGTCAGATTTAGGGAAGGCGGCAGTGATTGTGAGTAATCGTGAGTAAGGGACGGATTGAGTTTTTTTGTTTTTTTTCCCTTAAAGGCAGTGAAATAAGCACCTCGCCACGAAAGACTTACACCAGAAAAAACCAGGATGCAGGTAACGTCTCAAGATCTGTGCTTCATTAGCTATCGCAAGCTCACATAAGATCGGAGCCATCTTGCAGAGAGCGTGAGAAAAGAAATCCCACACTCTCGTTTCCCATACTCGCTCTAAACATACAGTATTTTTCATCTTCAACGCAAGCTGGAACAAAATGCTGAGCATCTGATTCGGTTTCTTTAAGGGTTCAGATGAGTGAGATTTAGATGGAGACGTAGAAACGTCTAAACATGAATGTGTTTAGACAGAAATTTAGGTTGTTGATGTGGTGATTGCAGAAACTTTACGACTTTTTTGGCACACTGGCAGCAACTGTTTATCCTCCTGACAGCTGAGTAGGGAAAAGAGAGGTGCAAAGCACACGAGTGGGGCCCGTAACATGAAAAACGTGCCAGCGTGGATATTACCCCTCCAAACTGCTGGCCCTGCTCAGCCAGTAGGTATCACATTGGACTACAATCCAGGGGCCTGTTTCACTACAGCGATTTGTGAGGACCCAGATGGTAGGATTCACAAATTATTGCTGCTCGCAAATTTTGATTCCAACAGGACTCTCACATCACATGCTGATAGGCTGAGGGAGCAGAGAAGGAAAAATGTCATTGCCAGCTCTGGACAATGTCTCCTCCTTCCTACACTGGATGGCCACAAGAGGTCCTTCCTTCCCTCTAGTGTCCTACAGGATATTTTCATTCTGAGGTTCTCATTTTAAAGTATTGGTTTTGGTGGTCCAAGCACAGATGCCCACACCTGCCTCTCCTCGAGCTCTTTCTGTGGGACACCCAGACGTTCCCATGCCAGCCAAGACACAATCTCTCCAGCGCATCCTGGGTCTGCACCTGGGTCTTCTCCCAGCTGGACATGCCCCAGACCCCTCACCTAGGAGGCATCCTAACGGCTGAACCACCTCAGCTGGCTCCTTCTGAAATCACGGAGTCTTCTTACAAACTGCAGGTTGCATATGACGTGTTTGGTGAAATGGGCCCCGGCACCTTAAAGTAGTGATGATTTCTTTCTAAATGCTGAAAGGGCCTACTGTGGCTACTCTGAACTTCAAGAAGGGGAAAGTTAAGGACGCTGCTGGCAGAGTGACAGTGAAGTACCACACGCCACACAGAAAACTCGAGCGCGAGGAAGGTATAAAATGATGAGCAGCTGTGTACAAAAGGAAGAGTCTGTGTTGGTGTGACGGACAAAGAAAGGGTAAGAATGTGCTCCTAATTAGCGCGGGGTCACGCCGGTCACCTCCTTGAGTCCTGTGCAGGGAACATACTGCTGCACTGAGACAAAGTAACTAGAGGCTAGGGCCACTTCTGCCCGGCAACAGGAGCTAATGATCACCCCCTCTTTTTCTTCTTACACATCCACTTTCTCTCTGGGTATGGCTGGCTTCTGGTTTGTGCTGACACATGGGCTGAGCGGGAGCACTTTTCTGCTCCAGCCTCCTTAAAATTGCAGGCATGCCCTCTGTACACTTCGGAGAAGGTATTTGTATTCTGAAAAGGTACATTATGCCATTGTGCTATTAAGAAAAAGCCATTTCTGTTTGTTGGGTAATCTTTCAGATCTATGTGAAATATTGGTACTGTGCACTAGTAGCAAACACCTGCCTTAACATCTTTTTCTTTCTTGAATTTCCATTAGCAAAATAGAACTGATATCCTTTTGTTGTGCATTTTTTCCCATAATCTCTTGGCTATTTGTAATCCCATTTCCCATAATGCCATTACTATTGAATCTCAGGCCATTTGTAGGACGCTCTGCTCTCTGATGTGCAACTCCTGCATTATGAGTCCTATTAAGCTTCAAAATGTCTCCTGTACTCTATAAAACAGCAGCTGTAAAAGTCTAGAGAACTCGGTTTTTAGCTATGCTGTACTCATAACCTTGCTAAAGGTTGAAACATTAAGACAAACAACTCTTCACATAGACACACACATACACGCACACATACTAGCTTAAAACTGGTAAAGTGTAGCAGCTCTGTTGTTTCATCAGGACACTTAAAAACGGACAGCTGTGAACAGATGAGCAGCGTTGGCACATCCAGGGAACCCTAAAGCCCAGCAGTGAGTTGTTAGCAGTTGGATGTGGAAGGGACTTGTTCATTGGGAGATAAGAGCAAATCGTAGCCTGAAGGCGACTGAAAGCAGATGCTGAGTGGTGGATCAGATGAAAAGAAAGGGCCGCGTGTTGATGCGACTGGATGACTGTCACTGAGGGACAGCCCGAACGACACGTCTGGCTTCTGATGTCCGTCGGCGGATGGAAGACAGGAATCTTCAGCAGGTGCTTACTGCGTGACTGAGGGGAAATAAAATATGGCTTTAACAGTGTAGTTCACTTTGGGAACTCTCTTTTGTGTCATCAAGTGGACAGGCGGCCGATTGAGCTCATAGCCAAATGATCAACAGTGGCCGGCTCACCACAGAAAATCACCACAACACAATGAAGGCAGAAGCCTGAGACAGCTTCATCTTTAGCACCATAGAGTAGCATTTCCTCAGCACAGCTTCTTTAACAAGCTCTTCCATGTGCTTTGCTTTGTTAACAATTACACAGATGATCTGGAATTATTTGGAAGCTTTGTTAAAAAGGCACTCAAAGTACAGTCTGATTGTTGCTTACAAAAATCGCCATGCACGATGCCATACCGTAGTTCACTTTGCAATGTGCACACTACCAGTAGCACTGGATTTGAATGAGTCACATGAACTGCAAGAGCTCAATTGCAATTGTCACCAAACAAAAAGCTCCCTCTCTGTCTGCAAGAAAGGGGTCTTTTGAGGGACACTGGAGTGGATCCCATTGCCCCGAAGGGAGACAAATTGGGCCCGTCAAGCCTCATTGCGAGAGTGACTGAAATTGGTTTGTGGTTCTGCTTCTGCACCATCCAATAAAGAGAAGAAACCTCAGAGAGAGAGAGAGAGAGAGAGAGAGCGTGAGAGACGGGAGGAAGAGGGGGAGGATGACAGCGAGGGAAAATGAGAGCAAAGGAGGGTGGCTTGACCGTGGCACATTAATGGCGCTAGTGAAGCCGCGGTTCTTTTTAGTGCCGCAGCACCGCAGTCGGGGCCGAGCGGGGAGGCCACGGGTGAACGGAACGCAGATGCGCGCGGCACTCACACACAGGCTGCTGTAATGCGAGCAGAAATGACCCACAGGCAATTTCTCTGGGGACAATCCACAGAGATGAAGTCACTGAAAAACCTCACGCAGCTCAGAGATGGAAAGACTGGATCAGATGAGATGGGGTTGTTTGTGCAACAAATTGGGACAACTAAGGGTGTAACTGACACTCAGTGGCAGGGTTGAGGCAGGAGCTGCCATGAACATCCTGTTATGGCTGGTAAGAAGCCTAGTTACTTCCCACAGGTGTGCTGACTTTTTTTTTTTTTACAAATGATCAGGAGGATGTTCAAGAGACGCAACCATTTTCTTGCTTTTAAACTCTCGCCTTCCGTGCTTTGTTAGTGTCACAGTGATGGCAGGTGGTAGTGATGGCAGTCTTATTATATAAAACAAAGCAAAGTGACACATGTCCACTCAGCTAAAATGTGATTTAAAGGAATATTCATCCATACATCCTTCTTCTTCCTTTTATCCAATTCAAGGGCGGGGTGGGAGCCTATCCCAGCCGCCACAGGACGAGAGGCGGGGTACACCCTGGACAGGTCGCCAGACCGGTGCAAGGCTAAAGGTGTTATTTTTGAGATACAACAAGTTAATCAGTGACCTCGGGTAGAGGTGCTGCAAGGTTTTTCTGCTCCAGTCACAATGCAAAGCTAAGCCAACCAGCTGCTTCCCATTTTTTGACTAAATTATAAACTTCTAAATAAAACGATTAAGATAATTTTCCCAAAATGTCAAACTACTCCATTAGGCATTTGTAGTGGAAGAAAAGAGGCTGCTTTGGCTGCCATACACACACAGGGTCAGTGCCATTAATGCCGTAAAGTTTAAGCAATCACAACTTCAGCTTTGTTCCTTTTTGGGATCAATTCAAATACAATGTGCAGCAAACACGACTCCTCTGATATTCCGAGCACATAAATATGAAATCAAAGTGACCCACATATGTCGAGATGACCTACTGATTATTATAAGGTCAAACAGCGGCAGGGGGATTCCCACTGAAGCTTAGTACACTGAGAAATGGCTGAGATAGTTATGGTTGAATCAAAGAGAGAAAGCCAGACAGAGACAAACAGACTGAAATTAGCTGGAAGCGATGCGTCAACGACCACTTGGCGGACTTGGCAACATTCCCCAGTCTGATTCCTAAAGTTTTCCCTGCAGGATTCGAGAGAGAGAGAGAGAGAGAGAGAAAGGTGGAACGCACCCACAGAAGAGATGAAACATACAAAAGAAATTGAAAGACAGAAAGAGGACTTTTGATAGAACTGCCACTGGTTGTGTCACACAATTCAATACTGTCTGATGTGTTTGTGTGTCTGAATCTGCGTATGCATGTTTCGATATGCGTGCGCACGTGAGCGTGTGTGACAGCTCGGACAACTGCGAAAAGTGTTCTTAAACCCGGTTAAGAAGGATAGTAAGGACTGGTCCGGCCATAAAAAAAAAAGAAAAAGAAAAAAAAGAAAAAAAATCGACAACAGCAACAACAACAACATCAACATTAACATCATCAACAACAACAACAACATCAACAACAACAAAATCAAACTGAAAAATGAAAAGGAAAAAAACCCCAAAAAACAAAAACTAAACTCTGGTTCAGAGTGTCTCTTCATCTTTGGTATAAAAATGGCCATCCATGGGCTGCATTTGATCCACAACTAGGAAAGACTACAGAAATTGTCAACAATTTCTTCTATTGCTTTTGCACTGATTGGTTTAAACCATAAGCTCCTACTGAATCTAACATTTTTTTTTTTATTTTACTGCCAGAATTTTTTTTCTGTAGTTTTTTTTTTCCTGCTCATTTTATTTATTTTTTTGTTCTTCCTTTTTTTGTGTGTGTGTGTGTGTGTGTGTGTTTTTGCAGTGTGACAAGCAAAGCGGGCTAAAAACATCTTAAAGCTCATAAAAAAGGTAAAATGTGGCAGATAAAAAGCACTAATGTCATCGACAGCAACTTTGCCATGTAAAATAATAGTGACGATAAAAAACAAGTTCAGCATTTGCAGCAGACTGCGTCCTGCAGGACTGCAGCACGTTTTCTTATGTTTTCTTTTTTTTTTTTTCCTCAATGTGAAAAATCTCTTCAAAGCATCGCCCCCCCACCCCCACCCCACCCCACCCCCGAGTCTTTTCTCCCCCAACAGACATTTTGTTTACTTCTGACACTTAGTTACCTCTGACATAATAATTATCAAAGTTTTCTTCTAATGAAGAAAAGAAAAAAGCTCTTCTCTATTAAATCTGTACAGCTTATGTGATAGATTCTTTTTTTTTCCTCTTTAGAACAATTCATCTAGTGTCTTGTACCCTCCAAGTGGTCCAAGAGACTGTTTTTGTTTGCTTTTTTTTTTTTTTTTCCTCCCAACGCGACGTCAGACTTCATCTCTGTAAAAAGTTTCTGGCGCCGTTCAAATTAAGGCCATGAAGATTCAAGAAAGAAAAAAAAACCAAAACACTTTGTTTTTCGAATATATCTAGAAAACTAAGATTTAACACTAGAACATAAAAAAAAAGACAGAAAAGAAACTGTAGCTTAATATCTGAGGAAGACAATCTCTGTGTGTATCTCAAACTTGACTCCCCTTTTCTAATTACAAAATAAACTTCATCACCTACCTGCGCATTCAACCTTTTTTTTTTTCCATTTTCTCATTTTTTTTCCTTTTTTTTTGTTTGTTTTAATTAGTTGAGAATTTTCTTTGAGAAACTTTTCAAGCTTCAGCCCAGCCCTTCAGGCAGGTTTCCCAGACTAAACAAATTCACTTCTTTGCACTGTGCCCAGCAATTTCCCCCCATCCCCTTCCTCAGCAATCTTTGCCTCCTTCTTGACTTTTTTTTTTCTCTTGTAGGCCAGGTAGGAAATGAAAAAAGTGTCTCTTTTTTGGTGCCTGGGCAATCTGGAAGCAATCTCTTTCTTCTCTCTTTTCCTCACATTCACAGTGCAGCCACCTTCTGTCTCAAGGCAACGCTGTCACAGGAACATTCGCTCAGGCCGTTGCTATCTGATGAAAGAGGAGGAAGAAATACAGAGGAGAGAGAGAGAGAGGGGGGTGAGAGTGAGTGTGTCTGTAGGGTTGCAGCTGTAATCAAAGCACAATTTCACAAACGCAGCAAAGCAATAGAGCTGACAGCTGACAGCTTAGTCAGAATACTGGAGCAAAATGACGTGCATTAAAGAGTTATGATTGGGTCAGAAAACAAAAAAAGTGCTGCCAGAGTGACGAGCAAAACGGTAACAGCAGCCGGGAATGATTTGAATCATTGTATAATGGCACTGCGTTTCATAGTACTCTGCCTTTTTGAATTCTTTCTGAGCTCTGTATTAAGTCCCGTGCTGCTTCACAAAAACCTTTGTCAGACAGAAGTACCGTGCAATTTTCACCGCTTTTATCATCACAAACACACGAGGAAGACTCACTCAGAAAACTCCTCCATCTCTGCTTGTGTCCTTTTTGCGATATCTCTCTATATATGTGGTCATTAAATATGTAAAATCGTCTGAAAAGTCAAATGAGAAACTGTACTGGATAATATAACCCAAAACAGTGGTCTATTTCTGGCTTCTACTCCACAAATCCAAATTATGATCTTTCAAATTTTTTGTGGCTTTGAAAAACTTTGTTTCAATTACAGAAAAGAAGCTTAGTAATGTAACAGCCATGACTGTAGGAAGTAACGGATTTATACCGTCGCAATTTACATGCTGCAAGGTTATTTAAAGAAGATTGTTATTAACTGCTAAACTGGGGAAATAAACCTTTTGTGCACAATTATCACCTACGAGTCGCCTCGCATTTCAGTTTAAAGGTTTCCTGGTCTGATGGTCACATGGTAGGGCCAGAATTTGGCATAAACAACATGAAGCATGGATCCATTCTGCCTTATATTAGCAGTTCAGGCTCCTAAATCTCTGAGGTATGTTTCCAGCACCTTGCTGAATCGGTGCCATGAAGAATTAAGAGAGCTCTGAAAGGAAAAGGGGGGTCCAACCAGCACTAGGTGTACCTAATAAAGTGACTGGTGAGTGCATATATGTTCTCATACTGTCTATACTGTCATAACGACCACACCCAGTGCTTAAAATTTAAAAAATGTTGTTACATTTAAATATAAAAAAAAAAAAAACATGAAGAGACAATATGATGCGTGCAGAAGGTCAGCAGAAACTGTCTCCTGCTGGACATACTTGGACTGGTATGAGTAAGCAGGAACATGGTCAGTAGCACTGTCCACCTGGATCTGTTGCTGCTGGCCAGCCACCTCCTGTGATGAAGGAGCCACTGTCTGGGGTGAAGCGTCTGTCACCACTCCCTGGACACACACACACACACGCGCGCGCACACACGGAAATGTGTAAACTTGGAAGAAGACAAGCGTGTGGCTGTATCTAGTAAACTTCTCCTTCTGTCTAATCTGTGTTTACATTTGTGGCGCTGCATGCCTGTCTGTCTTGGAAAAGGGACGGCTCTCCTGTTGCTCCTTATGAGGTTTGTCTTATTTGCTTTCTGTAAAAGGATCTTTGGTGAAGTTTCATCACTGTAATCAAAACTCTACGGATAGAGAATATCTTTTCTGCAGACATAATACACACAAATTTGATTTGACTTGACATAAAAGTATACCAAAGAGCATTTTTTGTGCATTCACTTCTCAAACTGACAGACCCGATGGCAGGTCCATCCACTCTAAACGCGTAACTTCATTTAAAGTAAAAGAGTTCTTCCGTCCAAAGATGCCGATATTGTTGAGATGAATTACACACGCTGTAGAAGCGCAACCAAACAAAAACTGCTGTCTTGAATTTTACGTTTGTTTCATGCACTGTAACAAAAAATACAAAGAGCATTTTTATTCTAAGGAAGCTGTTAAAGTGAAAGAAGAATATCAAGGGGATGCACAATCTGTGCGCGAGACCATACCATTAATGAAAACAAACTTTTGCATAAAATTAAAAAAAAAACTCTGCATTTTGAAGCCTGTATGGGATAGAAACTTCCTTAAGGATGGCTGCGTACAATGAATTCATCACAACAGCCTCTTAGCCTTTTTATGTGTCTAGCAATACAGATAGCCACCATCACTGAGTCATCTCAATCACCTTTAACAAGCTCTCAAGGATACTGCGTCCTGTCCATACATCAGCCCTCCAGACACAGGCTGATACAGTGATATACACCCCGCTGCTGACGCTGGCACTGAGAGGACAATTGTGAGGATGAAATAGGCAAAAGGTGCCGTGGGCTACACTACAACTACATCTCTTTCCTCCACCTCGCTCCTTCATATTGAAGACTGTAACTTTCTGAAGGGGGGGGGGGAGGGGGGGTCTAAGATGGGGGGAAGAAGCGACTAATGGCTCTGTCAGTGGAAACTGTCATTGTCCGCTGCTGGTGGGCTAAACCAGAGCTCTGCCGCTGACGGATGTGTGCGCGTTCCAGCTATCTACCAGTTTAAACCGGCTGTGGGGGGGAGGGAGAGAGAGAGAGAGAGAGAGAGACAGCACCGCCGGCACTGTGTCTCACTTCAGCTCCTGTCATCTGATACACGACTGATAGTCCATCTGAGTACGACCGCACTGTCAGCCGCCAGACAGCTGGCCCGCTCTCCTCGCTGGCCTGCCTGCCTGCCTGCCTACCCACCCGCTCTCCACGTTCATCATTTCTCAGCCTGGACTGCCCAAACCTGCCAGGAGCTCAGACAGCCGCCGAGGAAGTGAGAAAGTCTACCCTGCACTTCAAATGTCTTTCCCAAATACTATAAAACTTCTGACTCATCTTGCTTTGCTTGCAGTTTTGATCCTTGTTATTTGCTGCTGGTACGAGGTCATTTGTTTAGAGGGAATAAAAGCAATTTGCACCATGCTTCAAATGTAATTTGTCAATTTAATGACTGCTTAAGTCTATTGATGTGGCGAGCAGGTTTGGAAATGGTGAAGGGAGTGCTGGTGGGTGGAAGTGAGTAGGCTGTTAGTACTAATGATGTCCTCCTTTGCGTAAACGTCGACAGATTTTTAATACTTGATGAGCACCGTGTGCATGCATGTGGGTCTTACTTCGACAGGGACAGCGGTTGGAGGCACAGGAGTGTACTGGGGAATGTAGGTCCCTTGCATAGGCGCCGCAGCGGCTGCAGCAGTCATGTACTGAAACAGAAACAAAAGACGCACACACATCAAAGTCATGTGGAAATTCCTGCTACACTGATTAAACTACAAATTCCAGCATATTAACCAATACATGCCTTCCACATATTATAACAAAAAATAAACCAAAACACCCCCCACATATGATGATTCCCTAAAAGACTCGATCACTGTAATTACTCCCTTTACTCGGGGTGGCAGATTGCTGTGCCCTCAGCATCCTTTGGAGGGCGCTAAAAGAATGTGTGTACATGTTGAGAAGAGCAAAGCAGATCAGAGGAGTACGTATGGGGGAGAAGGAGGAGGAAGAGGAGATGTCCTGCTGTCCCACCAAGACTTCACAGCCAAGCAAATGCACTGGGCCACAGCTGAGAAGATATTACAAAAAAAAGGGCACCAAAAGGGATGAGCAGAGCGAGAGAGAGGGAGAGGAAAGAAAAAGCGGGAGGTCTGCTGCCTGTGGCCTATATTCCTTTAGTCATGCATGCTCTGGCTTTTAACCGGGTGCTAGCTTGCTCCAAGATGGCCATTTTACAGGCGTGACACAGGTTTGGTTACATGACAGCCAGGGGGCTTTCACATGCAATATGAATGAAGACACGGCACTTTGTGCAAAGCCTTTTCTGTAGCTTGCTGTGAGTGCTTTGTGTGGTGGTGGTGGTGCACACACACACACACACACACCAGAGTGAGCCTGATTTACCAGTGTGTGTGCTTGTTTTTAATTAGCACATGCCTGTGCATAAAAGATGACTTATCACTATGTGTCTGTCCAACTGTGCACGTGCAAGTTCTCCTGCGTACAGCTGTGTGTGGGATACATGCATACACGCGTGTGTGTGTGTGTGGCTGTGTGTGTGTGTGTGTCTCTCTGTGTGTGTGAGAAAGACAGACAAAGACAAAGAGGCTTGGAACGATAATGCTGCAGTACAGCGCCAACGGATGTGATCCCAGATAAAAGCCACCAGGCTGCCTCTCCCTCTGGCCTCCTCTTCCTGCTGCTTTTCCGGACCAAGCGAAAAGGGAAGTGCAATCCCTTTCTTTCTGTTTTATTTTTCCCTTTGCCTCTCAGTCCCCCTGCAAGTGCTAAAAAGCGTGGCGGCAGAATGCAGTAGGAGTCAGTAATGGAGGAGCTGTGCCGGGCTGCGAAGCCTTTCTTGGCCGTGGGCCCGGCGGTGCTGGTGAAGTGTCATTACCGGCAGCGTTGCTAATGGATCGGGTACGGCTCCACCGCTCACCGCTAATGAGAGCAGCTAAAGGCCATGGACATGGGTGATTAACTCCCCCACCGTTGCTACACATGGCCAGGAGGATGCCCTGGGATGTTAGTATGCGTTCATAGGCGAGCGTGGCTGTGTGGGTCTGGGTAGGGGAATTTAAGGTTATCACACCTTCAGAGCTGTCACACTCAGGATAGCGTGAGGTGGCATATCCAGACTTCCTGACACATTACCACATTACCTCTCTGTGTCATCCCTTCTTTCCTCTCACCTTCCTGTCACTCTCTCTCTTTCTGGTTCGCTCTCTTTCAACCTGCTATCGTCTAAAAGGGCCTATCAGATTGTTGAAGTGACCTTCTCCCTGGTGGATCAAAACCATGCATACCAATTTTCCTCGGGACTTTAGGTCTTCGCCTCTCCACCCTATTAACTTATTCAGCCAACTCACCTGTGAGGGCTGCATGAAAGCAAATGAAGCAAAGTAGGAGATAATTAGCAATATCAAAATCTCCCTGTCATAGGGAGAATGTCCATTTGAAAGGTTATATTTCTCTGCTGGACTGCAAAAGGAATTTAAATTAGATTTAACAAGAAAATTTAATAAGATAAGATTTTTCCTTTTACCATAACCATTAGTTAACCTATTTAATGTGGCAGGTTGAGCAAGGCATATTTCTTCGGTCGCTGCTGCGGCAAGTCAGGGGTATGTCAAGCGCGGCTACGGATAATCGAGTTGCTATGGTGATAAAGATGATTTTTGTCCAATTTCAACACTTTCAATACTTTGCTGTCCATAGTCAGGGGACAGGTTTGGGTAATATAAAGCATCCCTAATTGGCCATAAATGGTGTTTCACTTTCCAAGTCACACATATACATCTACGCACATGCACACACACACACACACACACACACACACACACACACACACACACACACACACACACACACACACACA
>JAVDPK010000511.1:416119-429635 GCA_034780415.1 Cichlasoma orientale | reverse complement strand
ACACACACACACACACACACACACACACACACACACACACACACACACACACACACACACACACACACACAACAGTGCCTGAAGCAGATGGCGTGTGCGTACGTTTGATGAACAGGAGGCCTGAATAGCTCCTTAACGAGACTGGTGTGAGCAGACTCCTTAAGTCGCTTCTCTACCATCACTCTCCATGACATGCACCTATAACTACAGTATAAATTCAGACTGCAATGCAGCAACACCAGGATGAAAATCCATAGCATAGACAGAGCCACTCTGGTCCAACAGTGGTTTGGACCTCTGCACCACAATGACGTATGAGGCGATTTAAGTTTTGGTGGGTACAAGAACGAGGAGACGGCTTCCTTTCTGCGTTCCGTTTTCCCACATCAATAGGAATTTCTCAGCTTTGGTGGAATGTGGCACAGCGCATTAGCATTTCTAAATATTTAAATAAATCTTCTGCCTCGTGGCCTGCCACTCAAGCTCCACATCTATCCATCTTCTCTGTGCTGACACGTTCTGTTCTATCGTCTGGAAGGTGAAGGATAATAGCTGGTCAGCCCTAGAACATCCAGCTACTCAGTGCATGTTATTAATGGGTGTGCGGCATGGGGGGAAGGGCTCTGCGGCTCCAGTAAGATGTAAACAACTGGGAATGCACACCAGTAGTTGTGAATTACAGTACAGTCCCACGTCACTGTGACGAGCTCTTCATATCTTCATTCCTCGGGTTTGCCTGCGTAGATTAATACTTCTTTAAATACATTCTTTTCAGCAGACTTTTACTGTGCATACATTTGTTACTTTTAATATTTACATCTCACCTCTCAGTCTCAAGGGTATTGTTTAAACTTTCTGACCACTAGTGGAACTATCCACTGTTTCCCACAGAATTACACTGTTGTAATGAGGCAGGGGGTAATATGCATACATGTGCACAAGTATGAACGTAGAGGCTGTTGCTGTGGGTTCTGGTTGGGGTGGCCCTCCAGCTCACAGCAGGTACGAGGACTACCGTCGCCAGCTAGAGTCTGTCCAACCGCAGGCTCCTGCAGCTGAATGACACTGAGGACCAGAGCCTGAACATTACTGAAGCAGTGTGGGATCATCTTGACAGAGAACAGCATAAAAGCCAGCCAACATCCAAAGAAGAATGCCCTTCAAGAAGCCTGGAGAACTATTGCTGAAGACTACTTAAAGAAATTATTACAAGAAAGCTTGCCAAGTGATACAAAATACTGACTTTCAAGCTCTTTGGATTGTACAAACTCCTACATATTTTCCCCTGTATTTCACCTATTTCCCGTTAGTCTGGAAAAATATAAAGAAGTAGCGGAAGGGGCGGTCACTGATGCCAGATCCAGCTTTTAGACTCAGGATCAGACCAATTTCAAACAAGCTCCAAAAATGTCAAAAGTGAGTAAACCTGTACTAAATAAAGCTAGTTCAAGAGTGCTGCATTAAAAAATAATTGCTGCAGTCTTGCAAGAGTTCAGTGGTGCAGGGAATCACCAGGGTGTCAACACGCATTACAGTCTGAACTGGAAGAGGAAGAAGAAGGTGCACGCTCGTCAGCTTTCTCTGCACGGGTAAAGTTGACGAGTCATGCAAATGCACAGGTGTATGTAAAAAAAAAAAAAAAAGTATGCTCCCATCCAAAAAAATACACACTCACACACAAAACAAACAAACAAACAAACAAAAAAGACACAAGGGAAACTGCCCAGATAATACAGGAAAGCACTTCATACAAATCTGTCTTCCTGTGACACACAAGCTGTCAATCACCACTGTCACCATGACAACAGAGACCTGTGTTCTCCATGCCATGACAGAAAGAGGATGGAGAACACTGAGGGAAGGTCACCTCCTGTCATGTCAAACAATATGTTGTTCACACAAACGCAGACAGTGACAGGCATGCAGTCACACACACGCACATAGACACAAACACCAAAAGCACAAACGGAGCATACGCACATCTGCACATGCACAGCGACTAACGGGGACACGAGGCATGACAGATAGACTCCCGTTAAGTGGCGGGACCTCGAAGATGGTAAATAAATCAGCAACAGAGCAATATGCACCAAACAAGGTAAAATAAATCAGCGTGAAGCATGGATGGCATGTTTATGTGTGCCATCCACAAACAGTGAGCCTGAGGTTCTTTAGCATTCTGTAATCAAGTCATTCAAGTCAGACACACACCAAGCTGAAGTGGGTGAGTTGAAAACAGAACATTTTCTGGTGAAGCAGAAAAATTCCAAAGCAGTGACCATTAGGAGGCAGCGATCCATGCTTACTTGTTATGAGGCGAGGTTTTCCTCGCCGCTCCTTTTTAAAGCCTCACCCTGCAAGCCGATCTGCGCTGCAAAATAACACAGCGTTCTCGGAAAGCTACGGTCACCACACCAGTGTGACAGCTTGGGCGGACTGAGAACATTTGGTTCTTTTCTTGGAGAGAAGGAGGAAGCCACAGCCATACACAAACAGCCGCGGCGAGGCCTCGAGCAGCCAAGAGTATTCTGAGGTGTGGCTTCTACTCCAGCAGCCAGATGCATGATAAGTTGTTGACTCTGGAGACAGTGCTTACTGCAGGTGCAGGTGCTCTTCTATGGTGAGGGCTAAGTCACGTGACCAGTTGGGGCATTCAAAATAACCTCACCGCTTGTGTGTATGCTTGAGGAATGTGCTCTAAAGAGTATGTGGTGTCGGGTCCAGTTAAATACACGAATAGTTACAGATCCTGGTTCCTAACCCTTCTTTCTTTCTCAGTCATGAAAGGGATTTCACATCTGGCGTAAGAGTCAGCTTTACAGGAAACACGTCTCAATTCCCCAAGATAATCAAGTGTGGCATAGCGTGTGTGTGTGTGTGTGTGTGTGTGTGTGTGTGTAGTTCAGCCATAGAGAGGTTATGCTACACAGCACATCGCCTCAGGAAAGCTAAGTACGCATAAAGGGGAGAGATAGAAAGGGTAAACCCAAAATGAAAAAACGAGACAGAGTGCTTTAACCCACTTTCTCCTATAATACAACCCATCAAACATCAGAAGCCATCATCATAGATTAGCCTGTCTCTAATCCTGGCTGTTAGCACAGCTGGGGCAGATTAGGGAGGGGGCATTCCTGACAGAGCCAATATGGCGTCACAGTCGCTGACAGCTCACCTGGAAACACATGGATAACTGTACAATACAGCACTGTTTCAATCATACACACACAAACACACACACAGAGATCAAACGTAGTTCTGGAGCAAAGCTGTCTGCCTGCCCGCCTGCCCCCGGGCAGCGGGGTTAGGGCAGGAAGTCAGGCTTCAGAACCGTGTGACACCTCTAAGTCGACTTGATCCTGAAACAGGCGGGAGTTCATGGTTTAGGGGGCAGCAACTGTAAGCGAGTGTGTGGAAAACTGATGGAGTGATATTTTCTGTGTGGTTTAGAGAGCGAGGGAGACAAAGTGTGAGAAAGAAACAGAAATTAGGGGGTGAAAGTGAAAAAGGTGGAGAAGAGAGAAGCCTGTCACACTGTTAAGCTTCACAGGAAATCTGTTTAATGTGGAAGATCAGGAAGGAAATACGCTCTCTCAATATGTGGCTGTGAATGCATGCAGTGTAAAACAAATGATATGGCAGCTCCGTGGCTGAGCACATGTGGTGACAGCCTAAGAAGGTTTGGCTTCCTTGGAAGGAAATGTAAAATCCATCTTTTACTCGGTTTGTGCGCAGAGTTTCTAAACTAAACGAACAATGTTCCGTAAGATGAAAAGCCTCCAACTGGGTCACACTGACCAATAGCAACAGACTTTTTAGATATTTTGTGTACTGGAATGAAGAAAAGAACTAACAGCAAAAACAAGCAGCCACATACATTTAAAGCACACCTTCCTACGAATGGATTTGATTTAATTTTGGAGAGACAATACACGTCATATAGACTGCGGACGCCTCGGGACCACTAAAGCAAAGCTGCACAATTTGTAACAATTTGTGCAAGCCGTTCCCGCAAAGTGTAGATATTTCTTGAAGTTAAGTGACTTCCAGTAAGTGCGTGCAAAATTTGCACTGGGGACAAAACCCTGGCAACCTGTGAAATGGAGCTTTCTAACACTGTAAAAGGATCCATAAAAATTTTAACCAAAACCATAATTTTTTTCCTCACGCTAGATTAAAAGATTTGCAAGCCAAATGAGACTCAGAGACTATTTTAAAAAACTATTAAAATAATATATTTTTGCCAGGGCTACAGATCACAGGTAGAAATTATTAAAATGAACTGGGCAATTTTGGGTGCGCGCGTGCTTTGGTAATACATTTCTACATGTTGAAATGCTGCTATGTACATTGTTATGATGCATGCTTGTGTAATACTGGGTAGAACTTGTAAATGAGGCCATTGCAGTTTAGATGGTTGCTGGTTGCACTGTAAGGACTCGTGTGTGTTGCTGTGTAAGTTGTCATGGATTATAGTCACAACAGTTTTTGCTGTGCCCTCAGGGAGAATAGCTGCTGCATGGCTGTAGCCAGTGGGGATCCTAATAATCTAAACTGGCTGCACAAATACTGATGCCCCAACTTCATCATCCAGAAACTCTTTCAAAATTTAATGCAGCACTAACTGGAACACTCACAGCGACGGGGCATTGCTGGTACAGCACTTCAGAATTGTCTTGTAGTCAGAGATTGTGTCGTGGCGATTACGGTAACTACATGGGCTTGTGTGAGTGTATCTGTGTGTGACTCATTGTGACATAGTGAAGGCTACTCACACTTCCTGTAGTGCCCAGGGACAGATGGTTCATCTGCTGGGTGAGAGGGCCCATCATACTGGCAGGCTGCATGGACATAGTGTGGTCCATGGGTGGCGTGAACACTGCACCCTGGGGGAAGCAGGTTTAAAAAAAAAAAAAAAAAAAAAAAGACAAGGAGAAAAGAATTGAGGAACAGAAGAAATGATGGAGACTGCACATTTTGGTTTAGTCCATGCCCCTCTCCGACTAAATATGTAGGCTTACGTAAGCCTCAGTTGAACTTCCACAAGTGGTTGCTAGTGCTCATACGGTCTAAATATAAATTATATAGTGCTTTAGAAAAAAGGCTAAACAAAGCGAGACGAAGTGCAACAAGAGAGAGAGTCAGCAGGAGGACAGAAGGAAGAAAAGTTGGGTTAGTGATGAAATCATCAAAAACATAAAGTGAGTAAAAACAGAAGAAGGATCGGGGGTTTTTGGGCACACTGAGAACAGCACAAACGGAGGAGGAGGAGAAGGAAAGAGGGACAGTGTCAATAAACGGCAACAGAACACAGGGACAGCTTCAAGATCAATAACACCACTGTCTTTAGTCCATCAAAGTCGTCACTGCTGCTGACGTATCAACAGTGCGTTCTCTCCCTCCCTCCCTCCCGAGCCTCTCCTCCCGGTATAACGCACAGCATGTTTTCCCTAACGGGCGCATGAGAACACCAGAAGCTTCTTTTTCACGGTGCAGTGAAACATGAGGGAAAGTGATGAAACCATTGTTGCTCTTTCATCCCTTGTCATGATAGCTCCATTTCCTCAGCACTGAAGCCTTCGGAGGAATGCGTTCAAAACCAGCCCGTTTCCTCTGCTCAGCTCGCCTCTCTTCTCTTTTCGTGCACTTGTGTCTGTACTGTAACTGTGCCTATGTGTGTTTGTGGGTAAGCCTGCAACACACTATATGTAACAGCATTAGTGCACGAGTGTGAAGGAGGATGACACTGTCTATTTAAGTGTGTGTGTGTGTGTGTGTGTGTGTGTGAGCGTGCGTGAGCTATAGTGTTTATTGGATGTGTGCATGTGCGTACCCCACTGGTGACTCTGTGTGGGCCTATTGGAGAACAAACTGTGCAGACACAGCCTGTCAGAATTGCTCTGCTTGTCTACTCCCTGCATTCCCAACACAGGCAGCTGACTTGCTCTTCCCTCCCTCTTCCTTCTCCCCTCTCTGCTATCTCTGACTCAATATGGAAGCTTCATGTGACCCTTTGTGGAGGTACACAAAAAAAAAAAGAAAGAAACTGGATAAATTTGCCACTCACTGAATGAAAACAGGTTTCCTCCCACAAAATGTAGCATTAGTTGTGACAAAAATATTACCTTCTCATGTCCCAGTCTATTGTTTGTAACATTCTGAACAGCTGGAAATGTGTCAGGCTAAATTAGAGACACTTGGGAGAACTTTGAAATGCAACATTTCTCATGATTATTACCAATCCGAACTGTAAATTATAGCAAAGAAGCACGAAACACATTCTAGAAATTATAAAATGTAACTCTACCACTTGATGAATGGGAATGTACCATGTTATGCAACCTTCATAAAAGTTGTTTTTTTTAAAGATGCAAATATGACATGTGATTCAGTACTGCCAGTAAATACCGGTCACTAAATAAACTTAATTAGTTAGTTTAATAAATAAAGGCCCCGTGAAGAGTTCAGAAGGTAATGAAATACAGTCATTCTGCTGCAGATTTGCTGCTGTTTTTGGGATCATTATCCTGTTACATGACCCAGGATCAGCCAAGCTTTAGCTGTTGGACAGATGGTCTCACATTGGACTCTAAAATACTTTGCTATAAAGAGGAGTTCACAGTCAACTCAATGACTCTAAGGTACTCAGGTCCTCTCAAAACAAGCCCAAACCATCATCCCTCCACCACCGTGCGTCGCAGCTGGTACGAGGTGTTTGTGCTGATGTGCTGTGCTAAATGTGCATTACGTCCAGACATCTCCACTTTGGTCTCGTTGGTCCAAAGGACATTCTTCCAGAAGCCTTGTGGTTTGTTCAGATGCAACTTTGCAAACCTAAGCTGTGCTGCCGTGTTATTTTTGGAGAGAAGAGGCTTTCTCCTGGCAACCCTTCCGAACAAGCCATACTTGTTCAGTCTTTTTTAAACTGTACTCGCATGAACTTTAAAATTGAACATGCTAACTGAGGCCTGTAGAGTCTGAGATGTAGCTTTTGGGCATTCTGCAGTTTCTCTGAGCGCTGCACAGGTGATTTTGCTGGGACGTCCACTCCTGGGAAGATTGTGCCATTATGTTAACACACACCTGAATGTTCCAGAGCAGCAGACTGCCAGCACTTCTGCTTTTACAGAGGTCGTCACACTTGCTGATGATCAATTAATCAAGTGCAACTGATCATCAACACCTGGCTGCTACTTTTCCTCTTAATTGTGACGGAAGCAGTAAGGATGCGCTTTCCTTTTCATGGTTGATCTATCTAACCTGAACTTAAACTAAGATTAAACTCCCTTGTGGACCTGCAGACAGACATCTGTGTAAGTGGGCAAGTAGTTGTACCTACTATTACTGTTCTAGTCTGCTTGGAGTGCACTTCAAGTAAAGGTAATTTACTGTATAATTATACATAATAGCTTAACAATTGACCCTATACTTTGTATATATTACTCTATATTTTTTGTATATAAGCTGAACTGGCAAAGTAACTGCAAATTATAGCCGCAATATTAATGTAGTCAAAAGCACAAAGGCTTTCCCTGTGAAATGTGGGGACTTATAAAGTAGCACCAAATGAAAATACCTAGTACTATCCTGCCACTGGCTGTGACAGATGAATAAATAAAAGGAAAGGGGAAATGAGGAAAGAGACAGAAAGACACTGTGAGGACAGGCGAGCGATGATTAAGCAAAGAGCTGATGGAGGTCACGGGGAAGACGGGAGTGAAGAAAGATGGACGAGGGGAAGGAAGCGAAGAGAATTAGAGAGAAAAAGTGGGATGCGTGGAAAGAGAGCGAGAGAGAGAGAGAGA
Source organism: Cichlasoma orientale (assembly GCA_034780415.1). Taxonomy (NCBI): domain Eukaryota; kingdom Metazoa; phylum Chordata; class Actinopteri; order Cichliformes; family Cichlidae; genus Cichlasoma; species Cichlasoma orientale. The sequence goes on along the minus strand of JAVDPK010000511.1, from coordinate 421,833 downwards.
GAAGACAAAGAAGGAGAAAGCAGAGGAAGACAGACGAGTAAGGCGGAAAAAAAAAAAAAGAGCGAGGAGCGAAAGGGAAGCAGCAGGGGCTGTGGGCTACCTGTTACTGATTCAGCCTCTGACAATGCCTTTATAATGGGAAAGGGAGAGCAACGGAAAGGCTTAATTCACAGATGTGTCAGGGAGAGTTAAGCCGATTTGTGATTTCGATTTTCTGTGTTTGTGAGACTGAGTGTCTGTGAGAGAGAGGGTTTTAGTGTGTGCGTGTGTGTGTGTGTGCACCGGTGTCTGTCTGGTTGTGTGTCTGTCCATTGACGGGCTAGAGAGGAAAGAAAATGAGAAAGAGATTGACACAAAGAGACAATATGAGTTTTTGATTTGTCCTCAGTGCGTACGAGAGAGTAAGATAATGCCCGCTGCAGACGTATCCGTTACAAATGTATGAGACGATGTTTACTGAGCTCCTCAATGTATGCACATGTATTCCAGTTTATGTGCGCGTGTGTGCAAAAACCCATCCTGCTTAAGGTGGTATTGATTCTGCGTTAGACAAGAGACGAGATGATATCCGCTCGTTGGCTGTAAAATGCATTGATATACACTCAGCAGCTTGAGACAATGTACAGTAAATAAGAAATCTTGTAAAAAAAATTATTACGACCAGTAGTGTTTTTTAATGACCATCATATTGTAAGCACATCCTGCTGGAGCATTGATCGCTATCAGCTGATATTCATTAGCTTGTCTTTACATTTGCTGATCAGAAGTAGCAACTGTGAAATAGCTGAGGCAACTACATAAATGTCACACAAATAGTGACAGTTTTTACTGCCTGGTCCATTATGGCTGAAGGATCTCCACCACGTGCAGCAGGCTATTAAGAGAATTTACATTCGGGTCCGGACCTCCATGTACTCGAGATGCAGTCAGCTAAGCAGTATGCTCAGGCTGCTAGTATCAAACTGAAAGCAGTATTTTTTTTTTTACTAAACATATCTTCAGGGGGATGAATTTGGGGCACAAAAAATGTGATTTCCGGGACGGTTATTTCTGTCATAGTCAGGCAAAGAGGGACAACTGACTTCAAAATGAACATAGGAGGGCATTTTAGAGCGAAAAAAGAAAATAATGGAGCCGTAGAAATGAGAAAATTGTTATGGTCTTCCTGTTAAGATCAGCACTACAGTGTCTGATTGTGTTGACATGAAAACTGATCAGTATCAGCCCTAAAAAACCTGATCACAGCAGCCCCACAGCTAGCTATTTTGCTAATCTCTCACTGCTGCAGGTTATAATTTCCAACATCACTGCCTGGCGATACGGCTGCTTCAAACTGGTGTTGATACATGTAACTACCTCGGGGCTCTGCCTTCACTCTGAAAACAGCTTGAGGCCACAAAGAGAGGTTCACACACTTTTTTCTCACCTTGCAGGTGCTGATGTTTCGCTATTTGCCAGAAGACGCAGTTAGAAACCGGCGCTGTGTAGCGTTCCACTACCAGCCTGGCAAGTAGAGACCGTGCAATAATACAAGTTTTAAAACTGAATGTGCTTCGTATCAGGGAAGATACTGATGAAAGTTGGGGAATGAGAAGACAGAAGACAGGCACATGAAAAGCGTCAAGAACATCAATGGGCCGCGGCTGTGTTTCTGAGTCTGTGACTAATACAAAGCATCGCTTGTGTAGGTCCAATGAAAGACGACCCGCACTTGACTCAACGTGTTCTTCGCTGTATTTGACAGTTGGTTTCTCCATGTGAGGTACTGTGGTTTGGACACTGATGCTCATTTGTACATGTTAGTGTGCTTTGTGTCAGTGGAAACGTGACATGTACACTCCATGCTTCAGGGTCTTAATTCTGCAAAGCAAGTACTGTGTCCGCACAAGTTTGTGAGTCTTAAGAGTTACATCGCAGCCTCCTAACAAGCTAACAGGGATGAGCTTTTTGTCCCCGTGAGGAAGACAAGTCCCCATAATGTCACAGTGCAAATAAGCAGCATGACAAATACCCTCCCTCACACAGTCACACAAAGCTTTTCAGTCAGTCATTCTTGGCGTGGCGTTAGCGAACATCTGCTGATAACTGAGCGGTAACTGCACAGTGCAGAATTGCAGGGACCCTTAAATACTCCAGACTTATCCACCTGAAGGCTACACACTATTGGTAATAGCTGTATCTCTATAAAAACTGTATAAAAAAAGAAGAAAAAAAACATGAATGTGAAAATAAGTTTTATATTCCTGCATTATCTAAATGTGCCTGTGTGTGTAAGTTTATAGTAGCACCCCTTACGTCTCCCTTCGCCTACTTCAACTGGGACCACGTTTTCCACATGTCCCCAGGCACCTTTGTATTCGGGTAAGCCTAGAAAAGGGAGCCAGTATCCTGGGTATTTCAAACTAATCTGCAGCAGGAATCCCTCCTTGGGGCAAACAGACTGCCAGGGTTTCCTGACTATTAACAACAGAGTCTGTCTACAGGACACAATGTGCTACAGACTGACCCCGGATGGTGAACTGCTGATTTTACCCAAGTGAGGCAGCAAATAGTAGCGCAGACTGATGAATAGCAATGAATGAGCTTCGCGAGTTGACAGTGATATGTGTAGCGGCTTAACTCGGTCTTTGCCATCACGTGGAAATTTGAAATCTCGTTTTGTAATGGTTTTGGAACTCTTAATTGCAAACACGGGAAAGCCTTACAGGGAAAAGAGAGTTGTTACTCTGAAACCAAAGCAGCCGAAGGGTAGCAAAAAAAAAAATTATGTTAACAGATTAACATGTGGAGCATGATGCAGATGAAAGATTTCTCACCTCTGGTTATGTGGCAATGAGGATTATCTACTGTGTATATATTTGTCCTATGCAATGAAAAGGCAATAAGAGGGATGATGAATCTGCTTTCTCCTGCCTATTGATGCGTTTGCTTGTCTTTGTCTGTGTGTACAATATTACATATTCAATTTAAAATATGTGGGAGACGAGGTGTATAGGTTAAAATTGCGGGTCAAAATTCGGGGGCACGAATAACCGACTTGCCGTGGCTGAGATGGATTATGGTAATGCAGTTGCTTTGTAAGGCTCGCATATATGTGTGCGTCAGTGAAGGAGAGCAAAACTAACAATTTCCTCAGTAATATGATGGCTCGTGACCATAAAATGATTCCGGTAATAAAGTTATTATGAAAAATAAAGCACCAACTTCTCCACGTTGAAGAGGACATGTTATTTGGATAGACTTGTAGCATGCGCTTGTGTGTTGTGCGTCCTAATGTGGGTATGAGACGATAAGGGTGCTAGATGAAGCATGTAACAGTATTTGTCACGTCTTCGTGGGAGGTCCATTCCTCTCCACGGTCGGACTGCGCTCGTTTATCAGCCGTTCTCTGACTGCCTTTTGTAGACAAATAGATCATTTCACACGCAAGGATCTCTGCAGAATGTTTACTCTATTTAAAAAAGCAAGAAGAAGAAGAAAAAAAAAAGATTAGAAATCCAATTAAAACCCCGCTAGCTAATAAAGCCGGTCCACCAAAGCATATCAGCTTTGTCTTCGAACAAATTTTTTTGCTACTATCGCAAAATTTGTCGAAGCAATATCCAAAAAGCTTATAGTGAAAATGCAGCCACTCAATCTCCTTGTCAGTCACCTGGTGGCTCTGCAACAGTATCTTTCTAACATATATATTAAACTTTAACCCTGAGCAGACACTTTTTTTTTTTTTTGCTGGCACAGACACAGTAGCTGCAGTTTTTGTCTGAAAGGGCAGCAGAGAAGAGTGAGACACAGAGAGAGAGAGAGAGAGAGGGAGAAACAGGAGGGACAGAGGGAGACAAAATGAGATCTAGGTGTACAGAAAGAAGTAGAGGGGCAGTGAAGATGAGAAAGAGGGATGGAAAAAAAAGAGAAACTCAAGGACGACTATGGCCCTGTCTCAAATTCTGCCTCGCCAGTCAAATCCATGAGACCAACATAATGTTCCCTCTCTGAATCCGTGGAGCATTTTTAATGTCAAGCGGGGAGATGGGTATCACACAGTGAACTGATTCACCCCTACTCGATGAGGGCAGATAGTTACGGTTCACGTTCTACGAGGCCAAGCGAACGTCTATTCAAAGCCTGTGCCAGGGAGAACTGGCCAGAGTGCAATGGTAGAGGAATTCAATAATTCACCTCCAGAATGTAAGGGCCAATGCACTCAGGCAAATGCACACTTGAAGCACATACGGTTCAGAGTGAGGAAAAGGGGTGGCGGCGGCGGCGGTGGTGGTGGGTGGGTGGGTGTGGGGGGGGCACTGATAAGTCATGGGGAAAGACAGCAATGCTGCGCATGGCTGGCACAGCACTTAGTCTGGCACTCTTTGGCGGTGTGAACTGAATTTAAGAGAATGTGAATGTGATTGATGATCTGTATGTAAGTGAGATTTACCACTGTATGGAATGTGTTTTGTGGACTCAAACAATATGTGCGTTACGGCATTTGCACAGCTGCACATATGCATTTGTCATTTTGGGCCTTTAGTTCTTTAATTTTTTTGTTACTTCTTCAGGGTCTGCTGATTTTTTGTTGCAGCACTGACCGAGGAAGAGAGCCGTGCTTTGACATGCCACGCCTAACTGCCACGAAGAACATCTCAGAGATGGCACGAGAGAGGGAAGAGGGAAAATAGATCATAAACAAAAGGAGAAAAGAAAGAAGAAGAAAGCATGGAAGAACAGGCTGCAGGCTCATTTAGATGTCCGCTTAAAAAACAAAAACAAAAAAAACAAACACTGTCGCTTTGTATCAGGTTTCACGCAGAGTACATTTTGCCCATTAATTGAAGATAAGCAAATTTTGAAAACTGTTCTCTGCTCGCTCAACCTTTCTAACTGCTAACAAAGCGCCGGCTCCTCCGCGGGATGAGGTCCAGTTTCGTATGGATAGACTTGTCAAACTTAATCTACTCAGATACAAACAAACACCTTTCGCTGTAGAAGTTACATGCTGCAGCGCTCTCTGTTTACTGTGCAATAAGACAACTCTCGGTCAAGTTGCTTCCAGTGTCAGCAGTTTGATTTACTTCCATTCAACACAACATCTGTTATTTCCAACAAATTGCTGTTTAACACAGTTAATGGACTTCAGGTTTGCGAAGGCAGCGGACGACTGAAATGGAGAAAAACATCAAATTAGGTTAACAAATCAATGCAGCATCATTAGTATCGGCAGTAGCTAGCTAATGAGGGTTTTTAACAATATACAGCTCTACCAGTACAATTTCACAAAGAAGATAATTTTGTCCTGCTGACAGCTGCTCTACTTGCTAACACTGAGGTCACCATATCACATCAGAGTAAGTTTACATGACTGTTATCGTAGCAGGCATGCTGTTTGTTTAAAGGTTCAAGTAGAAAGTATAGATAACATATCATATTAGCATCTTTTTGGACACTAATGGGGGACTATAATGTACAAATTGAACATCATGCTTTTTTAATAAGAGACATAAGCTTGTCAGGAAAGTGATTATCACAGAGCATGGGAGAGGCCGTTACTTCATAGACATCTACACGACGAGACTGCTATTTGCAACGAAACGAGTCGCCCCCTGCTGGCTATTAAAAAAACTGCAGGGTTGAGCCACGTCTTCACTGCACTGCACGAAAAGAGGGATTTTTGACCCCGTATACTGACGCGGGCGCCTCTAGTACACGTCAGCTATCGGCAG
>JAVDPK010000511.1:387950-415909 GCA_034780415.1 Cichlasoma orientale | reverse complement strand
CCTACAGTTTTCTGTTCTGACCAAAGCCCCCTGCTGACAGCCCTAAATCTCAAGGCGCGCGGCAGTTTCACATGCCAATAACTGACGAAAAACCTGGTTTTCATGCAGTGCTGGTTTTGCAAAACTGTTAAATTAGTGACGACTGCTCTTGTGGACTCTTGGTGTGTCTGTGAGTGTTTTTAAATGCAAATCCCATGTAGTACTTCTGGACAACTTAATGTTTATCTTTCTCAAGTGATTAAACTTTGGTGAAAAGACTAATCGGCTTCTTTCTCCTTCCTCCTCTATCGCTTTATCATCGTTTAAACATGCATACAGACTATTCAATTCTGTTCTCCACCGTATCACTGTCCAGCTCTTCCCCTTCCATGCTCTGCTGCCTCCATATTGCCCAGATATCAGGAGCACCATTGCACAACGCTCCATTGGTTTAACACGCAACATGAGGAAGGAGTCGCCAAATTGCCGCACAATCAATTGGTTCTTAATGCCCTGAGTAGCCCCCAAGCATTTGAACTAGGATGCTTAGCTAATTTGATGTGATTCACTGAACTGATGGCAGGGAGAAACAGTGTGTCTCTCTGTGTGTGTGTGTGTGTGTGTGTGTGTGTGTCTGTGTGTGCATGTAAAGGGCAGTCTGCCGTGTTTGTAGCTGGTAGTTGATATGAGCACGGGTCATAAAGGGAGACAGATTGGTAGCTATGATTCACTGTCAGCAATGACAGCTGGGGTTAGCACCTACCAGCCATTTGGTGACAGAAAGAGCCAATGGAACACAATGGGGACGGGGCCATGGGGACGGATATGGCCACATGGCTACTGCTGGCATGAGGGCATGATGAGATGTAGACGGTACAATGCGGCTGCTGGTTAGTGGTTGGTGCCAAAGGCATCAAGAGGCCTCATGACATAAGGCTGAAAGAGGCATTGCATGGGCTGGTAAAGAATAACCAGTATGGACCACACATATGGCAATTCATAACGCATACAGTACATACAAACATGTATCAGGCAAACAAGCAGCTACCCGCGCATAGATGATGAGGCAGTGTATACTGTATTCTCTCTATGTGATGACAGACAAACCACAACACCACATGGCCGAAAGCCTGAGAAGACGCCAGAAGATGAGGAAAACAGTATGCACATTCAAGCAAACACATGTATTATTATAGTGTGGATACACAAACACACACACATGCAGATATACAGATGTATCTATGTGCAAAGAATACATGTACACACTAAAACACAAGCAGGCTGCACTGCACATGCTGAGCAGTTATACCATTAGAGGTCTCCGTCACGTTCGTCATTCACCTTGTAATGCTGTCTACTACCCAAGACATCTTATTTTCACAATAGGCAGACTCAGCAGCAGCAGCAAAAACAGCAGCTTGTTAGTGAGCTAGCTTTAATCCAGTCTGAAACAAGTGTCACAAGGAAGGAGCATACCTGACTGAGACTACCGCATAATACAGCCGGTAAGGAGGTGGCTGGGTGAGTGAAGATACGCGCAGAAAAAGAAAGGCAAACTGGGAGCCTCATAGGGCAGCTGCAGCTGGGTGTGGTGTGTGTGTGTGTGTGTGTATGTTGGGCCGGTGGCCTGCTGTGACCAGATTACATGTTCACTGTCCCGCAGCGGGAGTGGAAGTGAGATGGGTAGGACTGAGTGGTAAATGGCCACAGCGGGGAGCCATGTGGCTGGTTGAGCACTCCTCCATGAGCGAGTGCTGAACCATCAGCTGCAGAGTCCAATGTTTCCCAATTTGTTCAGTGGCAGGGACTCTAAAGCAATTGTCTTCTTGACTGAGGCTAACGATGTTATCGACACGTGTGTGGACTTCTTTAGGCAAACAAAATTTTTCATGTAGAAGCATCAACGGCAACAGCTAAACGAGAAATACGAGTTAGTGTCTACTACCTTAAGCCTGTGTGCCAGTGCAGTGGCTGGAAGCCTTATGTTTTTGGGTCGTATGTAGCTCTGTCTTGTCCCATGTGACCATTTGTAAATGAGGAAATTCTACAAATTTGGCATAAATGTTCACTTTGACGTAACAATGAACTGATATTTTGGTAGTCATAGGTCACTGTGAACTCACAAAACACCTACAGTATGTGGCTGAAACTCTAGAATTCATGCACTAATTATATACGAGGATAATGTGACGTAATGCCATTTTACATGCAACATTGCAAAGGTCAACTTCACTGTGACATCATAATGTTCTCCAAAAACATTCCTTAGAAAGAGAAGGAGAGAAGGATTTAAACTGGTGGAGGCATAGAACCCCAGTTTCTGGGTAATCGACAAAAAACGGTGAATAATAATCTAGAAATTGTGTGTCTGAACTAATTTTTTTCATATTATTATAACACTTTTGGGCTGGTATCTACCCAGAGTATAAAATATTTGTTGCAGCATATAACTGCATAACCTCGGGTTATAAATCGGAACTGTAAGATGCTACCTATTCACCCGTATGCATATTCATTCGCTCATTAGTACAGAACAGCGAGCTTTGATATCAAAGCGTGACTCAAATTATGCGGCTGTGAGATTCATTAGAGGTAACTTCGGCAAAAAATAACACTAGTTACCCCGAGGTTGGTAATTTCTTTTCCAAAGACAAAATAACTTATTGTATCAATAAAATTAGAACCGCAGTGCAGAATTTACGTGCATATTCGGAGCCATACTGCGACGCACGTCTTTGTGGTAGAGCACAGTTCTAAAAAGTGTGCTTCATGGAAAAAAAAAAGCTCCGCTGCACTCTCTGTTGCAGGCTAAAAAGTCTAAATAGCCACTGTATTAAAAAGTGCATTGAGATTTCTCCAAAAAAAGGGAAGCTTTTTATAGTTGTAAACAATCAGATAAATTTGCCCTTGACTCGTAACCGGTCTTTTTCTGTGAATAAACTCAGAGCAATGAAGTATATTGAATACGCTTCAGGGGCCACAAAAAGCCTCAAGCAACCACTAAAAACCTCTGGCAGAATGATTTAAAATCTCTAAGAAACACAATGAGAACACTTACAGAGCTGGGATCAATTAAAAACTCAACCTTTAAGCAATTTACTAAACCACTAATGTACTTTGTTGTTAGAACAATAGGGAGGGAAATCTTGCAAGCATTTTCAAGCCGGAGTGTCGATACGCTTCAGAGATGTGAATCTAAAACTGGGTACGCAAGCGGCGGTATTTGAGGAAATGTACGGTACTGTGAACAAGCCTTGAGCCACCACTTGTTTCTTTATATTTTGTAGGAAAATGGGAAATAGGTGTAGCGATTTATTGAAACATGTGCAAATATACATGGAGAGACAGCATATAAGGCAAAATCAGAGGCAGCTTTCTTCTAATTTCTTTAAGGAATAGTTCTCCAGGCTTCTTGAAGGACATTCAAGGCTCTTCTATGGTTGTTGGCTCCCTTTTGTTCCATTCTCCATGCAATAATGCCGAGGTCCGGGCTCTGGGAAAGCCAATCCATGACTGATAGTGTTCCACTGTGTGTTTTTCTGTCCAGGTATGCTTTTACTGCATTGGCAGCGTGTTTGGGATCATCGTCATGCTGAAAAATTAAGCTGTTGCCAGTCAGATGCGTTCCAGATGGTTTTGCACGGTGGATCAAAATCTGACGGTACTTTTCTCTGTTTAGAATTTCATCAATTTTGACAGGATCTCCAACACCGCTGGCTGAAAGGCAGCCCCAAACCATGACAGAGCCTCCACTGTGTTTCACAGATGGCTGTGGACACTCACTGTCGTACCTCTCTCCTGACCTCCTCCGTACATACTGATGTCAGTTTGAAATTTGGATTCATCCCTCCATCATACCTGTTACCCCTGATTTCCAGTCTAATTCTTTCTTGTAAAAGGCTGCTAGTAACAAAGTAAGAAGGTTTGACTCCTTGGAAGGAAAATATAAAGAAATGAGGAGGTTTACAGTCCCGTAAATCTGTGAAAATGTCATTTTCTTTCATTTATTAAATCACATCCAAGAAGGTTTAGTTTGCACCAATAAGAGGGGGTTATGATTTTGCCTAAATTAAAATGTTAACGTACTCATTTCAAACTCTGCGACCAATAAAAACATTTTGGGCCCTCTCTGTTGCCTCTCCTCCAACCAGAATAACTGAATGTGGCTGAATGCAATGCGATGACCTCACTGCTAAAGAGCGTGTTGCTCATGAGCTAAATCTAATTAATATTAGCTTTTCCCCCCCCTTGTCTGCTGTCTGGGATGGTAACCTCAAACAGCAGTCTGTCTTGTGCTGTGGTCTGGTAAATGACTCTGAATTGCTTCCTGGCACAACCAAAACACATAAACTCCACAAAGCCTCCCAAAAATAAAACAAAATGTGTTTGTATACTTAGGAGAGATGGAAAAATGTGGTTATCAGAATTGGATAAAGTAACTCCAGGACCAAAATAGCGTAATCATTTAGCCATAAGAAGTCAGAGTGGCCAAGTGCATGTATGAAATTTAGTTGGTTTAACATTTGGTCTGCAGCTGAGGGATAATGTCGCTTGAACGTTTTTCCAAGCAGAATCGTTTTCCGGTCATGTCGTGATAAATATAAAAATGTCTCCATGTTGTAAACTATTTTCAGTATAAATATAAAAATATGAATCTTTTAAAGAAAATTCTCTTAAAAACTTTCACCAGCTCAGACTGGATGTGCATCTCAGACTTTCAACTACAGGGTGGGCTCCAGTGGGGACTCGAGGGCAGCTGCAGTACTTCAGGTAAATGGTAGAGTACTTACTGTAGGTTGCATAACATATTGTTGATGAGGCATCCATGACGTACTCTGGACCTGAGGAGAAAAACATAAAATGTAAAATGATGTTGGCAATAAAAAAAACTTTCCTTTGTCTCGGTATGAGCTAAAAAGTATTTCACATAATGCAATAAATGCTATTCAAATAGTCGCAATATGTTCAAACACGCTTCAGTCTGGAGGTTTTAAAATGATTGCACGGGTTTTAATGCACCAAAATGGCCAAACTTTCATTTGTGCCAAAGAATTACTAAAAGAATCTGGAGGCAGCGTATATCCCCGCTGCCTCATCATTATTGCCAACAGCACGAGTTGCGCATAGAGCCCATAAAATTAGGCTTTTTCTATATTATAATAATATTAAAGCTGCGTCCAGTGCTGTTGGAACAGGGGTGAAAGGTCAGGGACAGACCTCTAGAGAAGAATCACAAAAAATACAAAACAAAAAACTGCAAAACCACAACCAGAGGAAAAAAAAACATACCCAGAAATGCATATTTACAAATGTGGATTCAAAAGTTAAAGAGATGGAGAAACAGTGACAGCGAGTATTATAAAGAAACTGGAGGAATGGACGCTGAACAAACAGAGCTTTTATGCTGGAGAGAGGAATTAGACAGCTTGTAGCAGACAAACACACAGACTGGCCACTGATCCTGGTAAAATGATTAGATTAAACAAAGACAAACACGGAATAATCTGCTGTAAGAGCAATCAATCCTCTGAGCCAACCCAAATGCGTGATTTGGATCCATACCTAAACAAGCCTGATATTCTATAACGCCATGCCAAGTCTGCTTGTTTATACATGGCAATATTTGTTCTCCCCAGCTGAATGGGACAGCAGATAGACACAGAGAAAGCTTATATTTAATCACTTATCTTCAGCAATTTCTAACTAAGATACTGCGTGACCGTCATGTGATTATTTCAACAAGAGAGGATGGCTTTGCACTGGGATTAAGAAAAACTTGTGAGAGAAACATGGTAAAATCTTTGGTGGTAAAATAAAACTGGTAGTCTTACATACTAATGTGAGACAGGCCGACTCACGATTTATTTGAAGCAACCAAGGATGAAAGAGTCAAAACCGTAACCATTAAAAATACACCGAATGCGACAACAAGCTAGTCCGATCTACTGAAAATAAGCAAGCAAGAGATCCCCAACATATTCACTTCATATTCTTTCTGCCGGTCCTCAACAGTTTAAAAAGCTCCTCCTCCTCCTCTGCTGTTTCAAAGCCCGCACGCGTGATCGTTAAAATCTCTTCATCGTTTCGCTACATTTTCAAAACAGGTCAAACTGATGCTGTCGCCATTTGTTTTTCTCTGTTCACGTTGTAGCGCCGCGATCCAGCAGACATGACCTGACGTCCCTTATTGAGATATTATTAGATTCATTTCAAACAGCGCAATGTACAGCAGTCTTTTAAGATCAAGTGTTGCTATTTTGTGGTGTTGTAGACATATGGACAGTGTGTCCTTTGGCTTGTTACCTTGACATGGCGGTGACAGCAGAACAGGATGCTGAGCGATACGGATTACAAATTCCAGTTTGCCAGACACGAGACTGGTTAAACTTACGCTCTAAAAACAACCATTTTAGTTTCAGGAAAAGGTGTTTGGTTACAATGTGTCCAGGTTAACAGTACAAAAATGAAAAAGGTGTTTATCTGTGAGACAACAGAGGTTTTTACAGAATGGCAATGCTTGATACTCTACAGTATTAACAGCTTCAGTGGGACTTTACTGAGAATCAGCATCTACCAGATAAATATAAAGCAGACTGATCCTTTATCAGGCAAGAAAGAAAAAGAAAGAAAGAGAGAATGTGTTAGTAAGCGCAGCACAAAACATGAAGAGATCCAAATGACTGCTTTTGAAGACCAGTCTTAACTCACTTTTCCCCAAAACACCCAATAACAGCTCTTCTAGAGTCATCCAGAGTTACAGCAGGTAGAGTAATTCCACATTCAGTGTGAGTGAAGGGTAAAATGTGCACAACCTAAGAAGTTCCCTACCTTTGGCTGAACTTCACAGCTTATATTACAATTTAGAAGAGCCTGTCATCCAATAGGCCAAAAAGCCGGTAAGTCAGTCGTTCAGCTGCGTGGTCAGCCAGCTGGCCTCCTGTCCAACCAGTCACACGTAAAGCCGAACAGCCAGCCAGTTAGCTAGTTAGTAAGCCCGCCAGCCCTACGCCCTATCAGCCAGCCACATATTTAGTCAGCCAGTGAGAGAGTCTGTATAAGCAGTGATGTAAACCAGGCCACGGCTGGCTGGCGGCACTCGCTGAAATCTTGGTAGTGATCTGGCCTGGACTGTCTCCTGTCATGTGGATCATCAAAGCGATTTTTCCAGGAAATAAATCCAATCATTATTGAGGAGCCAAGCATAAAGAACACCAGAACGCCTCCGTTGGTATGGGTCATTTGCAGATTTGATAAATCAATTCTATCAAAAGCTCAAAAATATCAACTCAACACAAACATAAAAGGAAGAATGACATATACAGTCGTTTCCATGCACCTTGAGATTTTCATTACAAAGGCGATACTTTTATCATAAAAGGAAGTGATTTCCTTTTGTCTTGCATATATAGCTGCCTAGCTTCTCTTCTCCTTTTTTCCTGTGCCTCTTTGTACTTGAGGCAGAAGATGAAGGACTCACCTTCCTGCCGTGACTGGCTGAAGGGCAATATTACAGGAAGCAGCGGCAGAGCTGCCCGATATTGAAACTGTGAGGATTAATATTCCTCAAAAGCCTGGCCATTGTTTTTGATAAATCAATTTGGGAAGCCTTCCGAGAGCGGATTAGAGACGCGCCCTGGCCCACTTTTCTCCCTCCTTCTCTCTCCTCTGCCCCTCCACCACAGGTACTGGACCAGAGTTTTAATCAAGCGTGCCTCAAAGATGGGCACGGCAACCTTCAGCAGCACCCCTCCTCTGCCTACCCAGCCGTGCCATCGCCATCACCTAAACCTACTCTCCTCCTTAGTTGTCTCTCTCTCCATCTGTCTCTTTTATTTCCTTATCTATCCTTCATCTTCCTCCTCTTGCTCTCTATCCTTGTTTTTCTGTCTCTGCATACCAAACAGAGCCGATGCTAAACGATAGTGTCTGATCGAGAGGGCACGGTGGCAGTGTCTCTTGATGTTTAGATTCGGCAAAGGGTGTTGCGTGAAATGCGCGGTGACGGAAAATGGTTAACGCTCCTGACATATCACAGGGCCATTTTTTTATGATCCCACTCTGTTCTGTTGCATTACTCCGCAGATCACAGCAGTGATCTGTGGAAGGATCGGAGCTGAAGTTGAATAAAATAAAATAGAGCACAAAGAGAGGTTCGGACTTCAGGAGGGAGGAATCTGTTTCTTTTTCCCAGACACTTTCACTCTTGATTGGCGCATTTCTTTTTTTCTACCTTGTCAGCCTTTTTAAAACCCCCCTTTTTTGCAGCTTGTGTTCTGATCCCTGGTGTGTTTGCTGCCTACGAAACAGATGTCATCGAGCACAGCTGGAGCATCGAAGAAACAACGAGGGAAGAAGAAAGAACCTCATGCTGCTTTGCAGCCCATCCCCTCTTTTCCAACCCCCTACACAAAGTATACCTTCATATTATGCATACAGCCAGAAATCTACCCATACCGCAGCGCATTACGGCTCACCTGATATGTGGAAACGGGGGAAGCAGCGATGATGGGCGTGATGGAGGTCTGTGCGATCATGCGGTTGGTGGCGATGCTGTAAGGCGAGGAGTAGAACCTGAGAAGGAAGAAAAAAGGGAGGAAGGAAAAAAAGACGATTAAAGAACAGGAGCAGACGCAGCACAGCTAATTTATTTCTATTAGGTATATGAAACATTTTTATTTTATCAGGATATTACACTACCTTAATACAAAAACTGGGATGTTAAACCTCAAAAATGCACAAGATTTAGAGAACATCTGAATATTCGGCACGCCTCCAATTTTGCATTAATGACACATGTAACAACACATATAATCGAGCAGCGTGGACTCGAGTTTCTGCAACCCATGGCTTTCCCTGACTTCAGTTGCCCTTAGACTTAATGCTCAGGAGGGCCGAGGTCAGGTGACTATAAAGGGAAGCCTATGACAGTCAGCACTCCTTGATTGCCTTTGGCTTTCAAGTCATTTCTTTGAGCTTTGAGCATATCAAGCTTTGAGGTGTGCTGGGAGTCATTATCCTTCTCCACATAGCTGGAAACCAGAGGGTGCGGCATATCTCTAAGGAATGGAGCGCTGCTTCTCTGTGGTCCGGATACAGTTTATTTAGCACAGGTGTCCAACTCCGCAGTAGACAAAACATCCCTTGTCTGGTTCGCTTCCACTGCAGTGTTAACTGTAGGTTTGATGCAAGCACCTTTCTCTTACTGCCACACGCTAAGCTTGGATCCATCAGTAAACCGAACTTACTACCCTCTCCATGGTAAGATGCTCGCATGTGTGATCCCACATCTTGGCCTCGTTTCCCTCTTCATCCTTGTCAACAGAGACTGTTACTAAACAGCCTTGTAATCATTTAGCAAAGTCTGCCTGCATTTGCTCTTCTATCTCTCTGTGAGCAAGGCTTGATGTATTGCTTTTCTGATGGTGTGGTCTCTTTTGGTCTGCTTGCTTAAACTTCAGACCGCTTTAACTGATGCTGAGAAAGTCCCTCTTTGCAAGGAATAACAATTTGACTTTTGATACTTTAGCTTAGTTCTGACACCAGAACTTCTGGAAAGCTGATGCACGGCCATATTTTTTGCAAGATGATTTCCTGATGAGTAGCTCAAGCCTGCCTGAGTATCACTGATCGCTGGTTCAACGGATGAGATACAACTCAAGGAAATCTGACGACCTGAGCAAAAGAGTTAACATGACCGATAACATACTCTCAGTGTACCTGGTTTCTTGGTTTAACTGAAAATAAACAGAAAACACACACACACTGTGGATTTATACTGCAGCTGGTTCAGGAAAAAACACAAACACTTCACTATATTTTTTATTCATGATGACGCATAAAAGTTGCATGAAGTGTCTTAACATACCGATTGTAGTATTTAGGGTGTGCTGCTGACTTAAGTATCATGCTTGTAGGCTTAGTTTGGAGAAAACTCAATGCTCAACTCAAGCTGCAGTATTGTTTAAGCTGTAAAGTGGTGAAGTGGTAGGCTACACCACTTTATTTCAATGATCAACATCTATAGCAGCTGAATGTCGCAGAGGTCTTCTGGGAGGCTGAGTGGGATGTCCAACAGTCTTATCCACAAGGGGTGAAGATCATCATACCGGCCAAGGAAGGAGCTCCCACTTCTATAATTTTCATCATATTGGGAGCACTCCAGCAGAAAACACAAGTGTTTAACAATCCACTACATATGCTACTTATTACATGCTGGAATAGTATACAGTGTTTCACCTTTTCAAAACTTCTCTTTGCTGTTGGTTTCTAAAAGTATACAGTTAAATATTATGCAAATATTAAAGGAAGGGAAAAAATGTAAATTTAGTCCCACAATTGCATATATATGCATTAGATATGGCTAATTTGCATTATAATTATATTCTATATTCAATAATTTGAATTTGAACTTGACTTTTTATGTACCTGTAAGAAATGTAAAGCAGCATTTTTATTTATTTATTTATTTTTACTGTGCATTCATTTGACATTTTTCATAAGTTTTCTTTATTTTCTACACTTTTGTAACAGGTTTCCATTCTTTCTTAGTTGATTCACATTATTTTTCTTCTTTCCTGGAGCATAATTATCTGGCTGAAGGTACTGACACCGTCATTTCTTTCTTAGCAGTTTTGTTTCTTTGGGATTATAAGTTGAAGGATTTGAACTAAAGTAGACTTTTATATTGCATATCGCCTGTAATGAGCGATGTTATTCATCCAGTGTTGTGTTTTGGTTGAGACTGACTCACTGGAGGATAAGTGGTTTAGGAAGTGGGAGTGAGGAGCTTCCTGTGAATGACTGAGGCCAGCGGGAGATAAAGGGGAGCCTCAGCACTCTCCTTCCTGTTTCAGTACCGTGGGGAAAAATAAAACATGATGCTGGGTCATTTATTTCCACAGCACCATTAAGTCATGACATGAAGACACAAAAACACACATACCTGAGTACCCAAACATAAACAGACACACAAACACACACACACACATACGTGTATGCGCGCGCTTACTCAGCGCCCCTTTGCCATTTCTCACCCGACCTCACCAATGAAAACCGATGTCTGAAGTCCATATAGATTTCCTTAATCAAACAGTAACAAAGTGCAGACACTACATTAATCTTTATGTATGACAGTGGTATCGACCAGGGTTCTATGAGCCAGGAGGCAAGTGTATTAGCTGGTGCCAAGGATAGATCAAGTCTTACCCATTCTGCATTGCAGCAGGATCATATGTTAACGCCATGCCAGTCTGAAAAACAAAAAAAAAAAAAAAAATTAAGGATTAATAAGAAAATACGTGTTCCAACAGGATTATACACAGTGTATGAAAGCTATAGGAAAAAGTAGGAGAAAGCAACAACAGCAATCACGTTTCAGTAATTAAGATAAAAAAAGGTCTGCAGCAGAGCAGCAATACACTGAAAACACAGAGAAAGAAGTGATTTGTTTAAGGCCTACTTTTCAGTCATGATCTAAACAGAGCTAAGAAGACGACTCTGCCTAGAGAATAGTTTGATCACTGCAGCTGCCTCAGTGACACTGAGAATGACAAAGATACTCAATAATAAATGAGCCCACTCACTAAATTTTAAGTGCAACTTATCAGAAACACTCAGTTCAATGCACCATTTCCTCTTAGTGTTACTGTATGATGACAAACATACATGCTGATCGGGGTGGAATACCGTTTGCATGACAAAGAGCATTTTTGTAGTTTTGCCTCTGTACACCATCATAGTGGATCTTAAAATCAAACAATGCAGCTTTCACCTTTAATTCAAAGGGTTTTACAAAAAATTTTGCATTAACTGTTCAGGAATTATAGCCAGTTTTATACACAGTCTCTTATTTACTGGGGGATCAAAAGTTTAAAAAAAAAATGAAGCAGACATAATATCTGAAGTTGATTCAAAGTCCTGAATTTGTACTTTGTAGCTTAGGAATTAAGTGCAAGGAAAATAAACCAGAGTGACAGCAAAAACTTTAGGAGTGGCCAAGTCAACAATCTGGTGCACTTTTAAAAAGAAGGAAGGCACTGGTTAGTTCAGTAACACAAAAGGCCCGAAAGCCCACTAAAGTGACATCTAACGTGATGTGACTGCCAGAAAACATCAAAAAGAGCCCCCACAGGTCTGAAAGAATTCTTTGGACAGATAAAAGCAAGGTTAACTTCTACCAGAATGATGGGAAGAGAAAATTATAGAGAAGGAGAAAAAACAGCCAAATCCAAAGTATACCACATCATCTGTCAAACATGGTGGAGGCAGGGTTACGGCATGGGCATGTATGGCTGCCAGTGGAACCGAGTCACTGGTTTTTATTGATGTGACTGCTGATAGAAGTAGCAGGATGGATTCTGAAGTGTACAGGGCTAAGCCCTCTGCTCAGATTGAGCCATGTGCTACAAAACTAATCAGAGTACAAATGAATAATGACCCAAAGCGTACTGCAAAAGCAACCCAAGGTTTTCTCAAAGCAAAGAAATGGGATTTTCTTCAAGAGTCAAGTCAATCACCTGATCTCAATCAACCAACCAGAGCATGCTTTTCAGTTATGAAATGCAAAACTGAATGCAGAAAGACCCATAAACAGGCAGCAACTGAAGGTGGATGCCCTAAAGGCATAGCAGAGCATCTCAAGAGAGGAAACTTTGCATTTGGTTAAGGGCTTCTAGACTTCAGGCAGTCACTGACTGCAAAGGATTTTCACTGAAGTACTAAAAACGATCCTGATATTTAAAATTATGTTAGTTTGTCCAATTAAATTTGAGCCTGAAAATAGGGGGGGGGGGGGTGGCTGTAATTCCTTAACAATTAAAGTTTGTAAACAACCTTGAATTAACACATAAAGTCGTTTAAATTGTTTGATTTAAAATCTACTGTGCACAGAGGCAAACTTATCTTTGTCCCAAGTACATTTCCATGTGAAATTTTCTGTACGTTTAGCCACTTCTGCTACCTGTAGACTGCAGCGTTTTCCCTGCACTGGCTTGCTGTATGTCACCTGTATGTCACGGGCAGTGCCGTCAATTCATTCCCGCACCGCTGTCACCAAGACAATTTGCTGTACCTTTATTGTACTTGGAGAATAATTTGATTAAGATCCTGATTCTTTTTGTCCAAAACAAATTAAATCAAATCTAAATCAACTCATTTCAAAGTGGAAAAACTGACAAGTGACAAAGCCAATGTGGGAGAAAGCGTAGTCAATAGGACAAAGTGAATTAGTATTGAAGACACGTTGTTCTATTTCAATCACGTATGGTCATGTTTTTATGAATGAGAGGAAATGAAGAAATGCCCTTTGGAGAGAAAAGGAATGAGTGGAAAACCAAGTTCCTTGTCTGGTGATGGTGTGTGTACATGTGTCCAGGTAAGTGTGAGAGTGTGCCTGTGTGTGTGTGTGTGTGTGTGTGTGTGTGTGTGTTTGAGACCCTTTTAGAGTCCAGGAGAGAAACCTGTGTGCCGCAATCCTTCATCTGCATTCCTGAAGGTTCTCTCCCCAAGGAGAGCTAATCCGATTTCTTTTAACAGGAGGCTGCTGAGGATGGCAGATTTCATCAGCATACACACACACGCGCACACTACACATTTACACACACACTCCTTTTTTGCCCTTCCTTTCCCTCACTTTGCCCTCCCTCCCACTCCTTTTTCTTCTTCAACATCTTGTGTTCTTCTTTCTCTCCTTACCTTTCTCTCTCCATCCCTCACTCTCCTCATCTCTTAATCTACCCCTCCCATCTTTTCTGTAAGTGTTTTGCCCTTGTTCCCCCAGAGGGCTACCTACACTGAGCTATACAGTTAAGGGAATAGTAGCTCAGAGGTGTAAGGGGCTCAGTGAACCTGGACCAAACCCCCGAGAGCGAGCAAAAACAGAGAATCTCCACCAAATGAAAAAGGTCCTGCTTAAACTATGGACGTGCAGGGACCCAGGCAAGTGTGAGGTGGCAAACCTTTGTGTTTAATTTTGTGCATTTGTACAACTGGTTATAAAAGGCTTTCAGAGACCTTTTATTCAAAGCTGTAAAGGCTAAATGAAGGCACTTGTCCCTGCGCTTTGTAATTATTTTCTACTTTACATTTGTTTTTTTTCCTTTTGGCATCTGTGAACATCTCTTTCTGTAAATCCATATGTGCAAAGGTCTCTGTGTATGTATTTATACTCTTTACATGAAATCCAAGATCAAGAGAGTCACATTGCACACAGCATGTTTGTGTGTGCGCGAGTGTGCGTTTCCATGCTCGCTAATAGCAGTGGCAGACATGGCCAGCTGTCTTGGTGAGGCTGATAACTCCCCTAAGTGCTGCCCTTGGTTCCATGTGCTGATGAATTCCACAGCAGAGAAGCTCCTGACCGGGGACCCTGCATAGCCAGTGACTGATTACTGATGCAGTTAGCTTTTGGCTCTGTCAGAATGAGAGGAAAGGAAAAGACACAGACAGACTGTGTATCCCGTCTTAGCTTGATCCAGGACTGGAGGAAAAAAACTCGACTTTAATGCTGTACAGACCCCGTGAACAAAGCTCGCCCCCGATAGACGCTCCCACGAACAGACCTGACTTTCAAAGACTTGAGTAGCCATTTATGTGAATTTTTCATGCTTATGCAATAAATAAGACGATTTACCATGAAATGTTCTTTTCTATGTAAATATAAAACTGTAAATATGTCCTACTGTACGCGTACGCGTACGAGTAAAATCCCAAAATGGAGCACAGTCACAGATGGATCCAAACTCATGAAAAAGCCATGGAGTATGACTCAGTTGTTTTTTTGTTTTTTTTTTGGAGTCAATCATTAATTCAAGTTTTCAAGTTTAGCAAGTTGTGAAGAATTATTTTGCATTAATATATTTTCAACTGTGCTCTAGGGTTTACAAAATGAGTTCTACTAATGTAGTCTCAGTGAAAATGTGAATGCATTTTATCATAGAAATAAAGCAGCTTTTTTTTTTTAGCATATTATGTATGAAAATGCATAACTGTGTTTAACATTTGGTTAAAAAATGTGAGGACGGCCTATATTAGTAGCTTTAAGGACATCTCCTGTTCTTTCCACATCCAGGCGCCCCTCAGAAGCTGAAAAGGTTCACGCTCATCCGTCTCACTGTAACAGCAACAAGGGGGAGCAGCTAATAAAAACGATCCAAGTTAAATTTTAGTGAAATTAAATTCAGCACAATAGTATCAACTGTTGTGTTTATTTTCCTGTGCATGAATCATAATAATAAACCACAACCCTGAGCTTTTCTAAACATTACCCAACAGAGGTGCGCAGGAGAATGCGAATGTTGGACGTACAGTAGCCACTCTTTACCCTGCCGGCTTTCTAGTAACGAAATCCGCGCGGTGTCCGAGGGCGCGCGTACGAGAACGGTGCAGGTAAAAGTGTGTGAGCACGTGGTCCTCTGCCTAAACCAAACTGAATATTTCCCGCTGTTAGAACCCGGCTCGTTTGACCCGTCTCCTGCTGTGCATTACATGTGTGATCGATTCTCCTTACATTTTTTTTAGCATCCATGAAAACGGCTCCACGTCCCCTCTCTGTGCCCCCAGAATGCCCCGCCAACCCGTCTGGAAACCACAGGAAAACCGAGTCGAGCCATCGTCTCTGTGTCCTCGCACACACACACACACACACTGACCCGCTCTCTCCTTGTATTTTTTGCCTCCTATACACACATTTGCTTCTTCTGCCTTGTGGCTACACACACAAACACACACAGGGACATCTGTCAAGCTTTCACACAGAGTGGAAAGCCGGATGTTTTTTTTTTTTCATCCACACTCATTCCCCTGGAGTAGGTGCTTGAGAAGTGTGACTTTGAAAGTTTTGTGTGTGTAGGAGTGTGTGTTGGTGAAAAAGAGTTAGGATGTGAAGAGAGAGGGAGAGACGGAGACGGAGAATGAGAGAGAAGAATGAGCACCCATGGCGCTGGGGTCTGTGTCTGCGTGTGAATTTGTGGTGGAAAAAAATGCAGTGACTAATATGTTTGTCAGCATGAGACAGCGAGAGACAGCACTTTCTAGACTCCCACTTTGGGTAGTTTACAAGAAAATCTGTCATATATTTCTCAATCCTCACCACCAGCCACCCTGCAGCACTCAACCCCTTGTAACTCCTGACTGATCATGCAATGTGTTCCCTCTCTCTTTCTCTCTCTCAGTCTCAGTGAGTCACTTGCTCTTTCTCTCTCCATATGTTGCTGTGGGATCTGGGAAGGCTTCAAACAACGAGAAAGGGAGACAGTAGACAAAATGGAAGAGGCTGTGAGGAGAGAGGACTTAAAATGTAGAAGGAAAAAGAGGAATAGCGACGGAAAGCGGAAGCTGTAGGTAGAGTGAGCTATATACTGTAGAGGGGGAAGGTAGAGAGACACGTCGAAAGAGACAGTAATGGATGGCGTAGGCTGTTGCTTCGCTTCATCTGTCTGCCACAGGGAGTGGAGTGAGGAATGGCCTCAGCTCTGATAAACAGACTAACATGTGATGGCCATCTCCCATCTCCCCTGCCCACAGCTGATCAATGACCACACAGATACGCACACATGCAAGACGTGCTACACTTCTAAGGGCCACTCCACTGCATTATAAATGCAAATGTCCACTGAATGTTTTCGATCAGCCAGGCTGCATCTACAGCCAGTCGGACTTGTGATCAGTGTTGGGTGTGACGCTTTCCAAAGTACTGCAGCGCTACTGTAATCGCATTACAGCCAGTACAGTAAATTTTTCATTAATACAGTGACTT
Organism: Cichlasoma orientale; assembly: GCA_034780415.1. NCBI lineage: Eukaryota > Metazoa > Chordata > Actinopteri > Cichliformes > Cichlidae > Cichlasoma > Cichlasoma orientale. Next base: position 399,177 of record JAVDPK010000511.1, on the reverse strand, counting down.
AATGAGCTACCGTACTAAATTCAGTAATCACATTACAGCTACAGTTATGGCATTACTTGCATTACAAAGATTCTTCAGTTATCTGCACGCTGGGAAGATAGAAAGAAAAAAAACATCAATTTTTACTGCACGAAACGACACGAGATGCCGGTAAAGTAAACTGCGTTACGCTGCTAACACAACACGGGCTCTTCACAAGCATCTGCAAAGACAGCATGCTAACGCAAAGCTAGAGAAGAGCCCAGAGTGATGTTAAAGCTGAGTGTCTGCTGACCTCAGCCTGACAGCCGGAGCCTGATCTTCAACGGGTAACAAAGACAGTGATGAGCAGTCAGGCTCGCAGCTGCAGCCTCCAGTTCTACCTGTACACGTTCCTACAGCAGAATCGGCGTGGCGATCGCTCTGAAGTCTCTCGGGACTGGTGTTGTCGGTTTTGTGTTCATACTTAAACACTAAAAGAAAGATGGCGTGTGTATCGTCATCAGGATAAGGATTTTAGGGCTGTCGCTGCAAGGTTTATATTAACTGGTAATTATGTGACAGCACATTTCTGGTCATGTTACAAAGTAATACGGTAGTAATATAACAAGTATTACTTTCTCTGGGGAATAATTAAGTAACACACTGCATTATTTTTAAGAAAAGAAACGTGCTACATACAATATGTTAACTTTTTTTGAGCAATGACCCCAACATTAGACAAGATGTGAGCCAAGTGTAAATGCAGTCTGCAGAGAAGAAACGATTTTCTTAAGAAAACTGTAAGGTCACCTAACTCTGGCTGTTGCTGGTACCCGTGGGAGCCCAGCAAAGCCACAGATGAGAAACAGAAGCCACACAGCAGTATCACTTTCCTTGACCTAAGACTTGCCACGATTAATAATAAGTCTGCCACCTCTGTCTCCCAAATTTGTAAGCAACACTGTAAAGCAAAGTCAAGATTATAAAAAAAACGCCCATTATTACCAGATGTTAACACAAAAGTCTAACATTAGCTGTCAGCATCCACATAATAAATCAGACTGGATGTTAGGTCAGCCGTCTGCATCGTGTAGTTATTTAATGTCACCTTTACATGCCAAACATCTCACATGAAACAACCTCATCCTCCAGCTCCATTTCTTTTTCATTTGGTTTCAACTTCAAATATAAACAGAATTTTTTTTTGTTTTCAAAAACAGTTAAAACACAGCGGCATTTCTAAGCTTTACAAACTTAAAGTTTGACAGTAAATGAAATAAAGCACAAATGTGCCTTCAAATGCCAGTACACAGAAAAATGCAGTTCACAAAAAACAAACAAAAAACCGGAACTGAATCAATACAAAAAACCAATTATTTATTCTCAAGAGGCTTTAATATTGGAAGCATGCATTGGGTGTAAATCTGCAGAGCTTATTTTCTTGGTACGGGGTCCCGAGGAATCTGCTGGAGAAAAATTATGTTCAAACACATAAATTTGATGATCGGCTTGAAAACAATAAAAACTAAAGTGAACCGAAGCTCGGGCCTTCCTAAACTCACATTTAGACCTCAACCTGATAAAAAGTCAGCACATACACCCAAAAATATGACAGCACACTGTGGACTCTCAGTGTCCTCATCATGCCTTAACATAGGGTAATTGAGGGGTGATGCAAAGGAAGGAACAGGATGACAGTAGTGAAAGCTGAGACACTGCATGTTTTTTAACTTGAATTTGAGGGACAGAAAACTAAATATTCTTCTTATGAGCATTCAGCTCAGCCTCTAGCTGAACTCAGAGCTCTTAAAAAACTCTGACTTTCCACTTTTTCCTTTCTCCCTCCAGTCTCTTCATGTTTATAAAGTCCTGGGATACACGGAAGACCCAGTCTGCTAAAAAAGCTCAAACTAATTAGCAAACACACTCCTCGGAAATGTTCATTTTTAGCGTTTCCCTTTTAATATCGTGGCAACTAAGGCACAATTATAGAAACAGAGAAGCAAATTAGTAAACATATTTTACAGGCAAATGTATTAGGCCAAAGGTCAAGTGTGTGCACCGCATGCAATGCAAAGAATTTAAGGGGAATGGGAATAAATACAGCAGAATGATTAAAGGGATGTATCCTCTATTCTGGCTGCATCCGTCTCCTTTAAAAGGAAGCATCCGATCACTCCCACATACACAGTCATCTCACTTTACCTTAAGTCAACCGAGCTGACCCTGCCAACCTGTCAATGTGGGGCCTGAGGGGATGTGGCAATGTGATTTAGGTGAAACACGCTTCATTGGCTTATAGGTGTTAGGGCTGCTGAACATGTGATGGACAGACACAAACACACGCACACAGAGCCTACACAGAGAACACTCCACCTTTGTCTCGACGCGCGCTCAATAATTCAGTTAAGGAAATTCCAGAAAGTTGATTCTTTTCGTCTGGATGCAGCGTTTTCATCGGGACAAACGTTCCACCGCTCATCCAGGTGACATCCAGTCAGTCTCAGCTGACCGCAGGTTTACGCAAACTTATAAACAGTCAGTCCCCTCAAATACCAAAACCAGCGCCACTGACTAACAACGAGCCGCGAGCTCAGTTTCATGATCATTAAGATGCAAATTGTCATGACCGCTGATTGATGGCCGTGAGTATTATTCGCAGAGAGTCGGAGAACGGCTGCAATCACAGCACAGAAGAGCGACCGCATCCACCTACATCATCTTTCGGTGATGGGGATGCGCAGATCCTGGACAGGGAGGGACGCTTGGTTGAGCGGGGAGCCAAGGAGGCCATTTGTGTGAAAAGGGAACGACCATCTCTGAACTCGCTCGGATGAGTGATGAAACATTTCTCCCACTAAAAATGCTGCGTCCAGACGAACAGAATCAACTTTCTGGGAATACTCCACCTACTCCTGCACAACACTGCGTCTGCACCACCCACGGAGACACACTGAGAGCGTGCATTTTTTTTTTTGAAGGACACACATTCCACCCCCCCCCCACCTTGCTGTTTCAGCACAATTGTCAGACTGAATGTGCATAGCTGCAGGTGTATGTATGTATTCTCTCTCTCCTATATGGCCCTGTATGAAGCAGTCGTTCACCCGTCTCCTCTGTGTGTCCTTTCCAGTATAGCCAGTCTGAGAAAAGATTTTAACCTTGTCTCCACACGTTACCGTACGGTTTCCAGTTTCAGGTTTTCTGGCATTCTGATGTATGGCGGAAATATATGCGCTCAGTGACGCTTGAGATACATTTTACGTGAGGGCACATATACATCTGGAGGCAGTTTGATCATATGAGGGCTATTTTTCTCTTCTTTTTTTTAACATCTCCATACATGATAGTAAATACAAATGGCAGGCAGTAATGCTTTACATAATGCCAGATGTTGTAGCCAACCTCTTCTGGTGCCTTGTGAGCATGGTGGAGCCTGTTCTTAGAAACACCATTACCTCAGAGGGCCATGCATTCTAAACATGTGGTGCTACAGTAGTTAGTAGAGTCTAAGTAAGCGGTGTTATTTTTGTTAACTCATGTGAGTAGCAGCTTGAATTGTTAATGCTTTTACTCCATTTTATTGTTTTTTTTTTAAATCAGTGGATTCTCAAATGAGCTAAAAGTACAGTTTAAATCATGAGCAAACCAACAGGAGGTGGATGTAAAGATTTGCTGATTTATCTGATTTACTATTTCATAAATTGCACTAAACCAACACCCTGCTGAGGATTTTCTTCAGTTGTGGATGAGAAAACAAACGCTGGCGTGACATCGTACCTCGCCTTCTCTGTGCCACGGCCTTCCGTTCTGAGGGTACTTGCTCTGGCTTTGGCGTTTCTTCTGCCCTCCGTCGGCAAATTTGCACAGCAAAGGCTCCGTGGGAGCTGCAGAGACAGAAAAGAGGAGAAAAGGACAAAATTGTGTTAGCAGAAGTGCATTGTGTGACCTCTCAGAAAGAAAGAAGCCCTTTTTGAACTGGATCCTTTTTCTCTTCTTCTAACACTGCACCCCCCCCTCCTCTGTGCCTTCCTATGGAGCTCCTACACAAATTCCCAGTCTGGTGATGTTGGCAGGCCCTCCCTATCCTTGCAAAGACTGGCAGCCTATGAAAGAGCATTGCAAGGTATTGTTGAAATAATAATCACAGTAATCGCTCTTGTAAATACCTCTGAGATGGTAACGCAGGGCCGCTCTGTCAGCCAAAGCTTATTTCTAGAAGGTGTTCCTGTTCCTGACGCATAATCCCCCCGTGTTTTACTGTAACAGCCATCTCCTCTTTTATTTGAAAATTTTATGTCTTTTTCCACTCAGCAACCATCAGGGTAAGCACCGCACCAGGCTGCACGGTTTGAGTAAAGGCTGCTATCGATAATGTTATGCTGTTCTTTGTGTGAACACTAGGGGCAATCTAAGCATCTCTGACACAAAAATATTACAGAAGATTGACACATGCCCTCACCTCACAGCTGGCATCAGCAGAAATACAGCATGACATGAAAGAGCAATCATTATACACAGTAAAAAAAAAAAAAAAAAAAGCCCTCTGAAGTGCGACCTCATCTAAGCCGTATCTGTATCAACAGCCTTTTGTATGCATAATTACCAATGAAAGGTCAATGAAAGTGTTGCGATAACCTAAGCCTGTATGAAGATAATTTCTGAAAGGGCAGTTTCCCACACTCGTGCTGCAGGTGAGCACCAAAAGAGACAAAAATTGATTCAGACAGATGACTTTCCTGATGAGACGGTGCAGAGAGGAAAAACAAATCTGAAGACAGACAGTCTGGAGAGAAGAAGAAGAAGAAGAAGAAAGAGTAGGAAAAAAAAAGCATGAGAAAGGAGCGGCTCTCTTGGCTGGGGATCTGGGGGTCTTCGCAGTGTCCGTCCCCTTTTCAGTCAGCGTCAGCGAGATCGGAATCTCTTAAGACACAGACTGGGGGAGATGAAAGAGGGGAAGGGAGACAGTTGTATAAACAAGTAGAAACACAGGAGTACAGACAGAGTAAAGAACATGAAACAACAAAAGGAGAAGACAGTGGACGAGATAAGAGAAATGGCTGACCAAGAGAATTAGAATGTGAACCTAAACCGCGATCAAACACTCGCTCCCTGGGAGAGCTGTACAGTTCAGCAAAAGTACAGTACGCACAGAGCCAACGAGTTTGTCCAAACACTGAACCAACGCTGCTCTGCACCTGGTGGCTTAGGAAGGACCTGACAGCTCTCCTGTCAACGCATTCATATTACAGGCCTGGCAGCTTGTGACACAGAGGCTTTGTGACGACACAGGCCAATGATGGGGGCTGTCTACAGGAGGCTGAGCAAAGGGACCTTTCATCACGCTATGTCAGAGATGACACCGAGAGAATTGTTGATGCTTTAATCTCTACTCCCAGATGTTAGAGGTGCTTTGGGTCCTGATAATAATGCGGCATCGCGAGACGGGGGAGAAAGAGCTTCTGTCGAGACTGACAAGACGGTGACAGCGATGAAACGACCCGGAGTTAAGTGAGCTCGTGACAAGCGACTTTGCCAGACGATAAATTGATAAAACAGCCAAGGTGTTAATGAGCTAATCAGCTGATTTGCTTATTCATTTAATTTTCCCCCTCGCGTCAGGAATGTTACTGCTGAAAACATTCATTTGTTAGTTACAGGAGATGCAAATGAGATGAAGGCTGTGGCGCTTACAGATGTGCGTCTGCATTTTTGTGGCTAAAGGGGTACTATGGGGCCAAATGCATGCAAACAAACTAGAAGAAAGAAAAAAAAAAAAAAAGCAAGTGAGTTTGTTTCTGTGCCTTTAGGGTCTACTACAGTACCAAACTTTTCAGAGTCAGCCAAAGAGAAAGTAGCTGGGAAGGGAGAGCGCGAGAGACACTACAGGAGAAAAACAACAAAAGCTCTTCCAAACCTCTCCTCTGGCGCTGTGGGAGATAATTAGCTATCGGAGAAATTTGGAGAATCTGACACAGAGCACGCTGACGTCCCCCCAGTGACTACATCCCCAGTTCCCACAGCGAACTAGCCCATTTGTTTAAGACTCAAGCCCAAGATCAACAGCCTCGTACCACCCCGCCCTCCCTGTGAATACACTCACCCTTCTGTAGCCCTGAAACACACACCCTCCTTATGCCCTTAAAGTCTCTTTGCTATAACCTTTGAAAACACACAGAAATAGCCAAAGACACATACGCACAATGGAAGCGAGTGCCAGGCTATAAACCCTTCTCAGACCTCTCGCCACACACACCATCATCCTTGGCACAGCCCAGAATAAACTAGGCCACTGATTACGTTCCAGCCTGCTGATGCTGCGTCTTTAAGGTGCAGGCTTCAAGGAGAACGTTTTTCACATGGGTTCCAGAATATGTGTTTAAGGGGGCTACTTAAAAAAAAAAAAAAAGCAGTTATGAACCAATTAACTGCCCTTTAATGATTCTACATCATGGGAAAAAGGCAAAGTAGTTTTGTTCAGAGGTCAACGACTGCCGCTAACAAGGTACTCGGTGGGAACCCCTAATTGTTTTTTATGTGGGTTGCTGTAGGAACTGGTAAACACGTTAACGAGGGGTGACTGCAGACACGGGCACATGCATTATGCGCTTTGGAATATGCGCACCGAGACCAACCGCGCTCATGCACAAAGGGGAGCAGTTTGGTGAGAGCAAGACGTGTGTGCTGCCAGCCTCATTTGATCACAGCCTTGGCTCAATCATACTCCTCGATGTGCATTTGGCTCTGAAGAGATAGTCATGGCATTCTACTCATCAATAGACACATTACCACCCAACAAAATGAAGCAACAGATGCATGGACATGTACTTGTGTAAGCGACAGTTACAATAGAAATTTAGATTAAAGCTTGTTGAAAGTTTCACTTATTAGCACTGTGTTCATAAGTAATTATTGCTGTTGCAGTTGTTTCCTATGGGACTGCATCTGGTCGAAATCAGCTCTTTGGCTGCAGACAGGCACAGCGGCTTTTTTCTCCGGTATCTGCAGACAAAGAGAGCTTGCGTGCTCCGGATGGCTCGCAAAGCCAGCTGAAAAACATCTTGATCTATGAATGCAAATCAGTACATGTATTATAACACGTCAATTTCAGCCCGTTATACATTCATTCGCTGCTCCGAATTGGACTGTACATCTGTTTGGTCTGAATGGTGAAATCAATGCAGGAATGCGCCATAGTTGCAGAGGGGCTGGGTGAAAGGTTTTGCTCAGTGAAACAGCCAGCTTTTCACCATCAAGACAGTTACAAAAGAGGCCTCTCAGAAGGGTTTGGAGTCAAACTGGGCCGGCCTTGCTTTGCTCTCAGAGTGTCCAAAGCAATAAAGAGGGCAAACAGTGGGAACTGTTCAGCCACTTGTACCAAAATATGTCAGTCTGAAAAGATTCAGTGAAAGCGAGCTTTCGACTTCTCAATGACAACTTTAGCTAAAGGTTCCTGCGGGTCTCAGAAAAGTCTTAGCAAGGCTCACAGTGTTTTACTGCAAGGACATGTTAGGAGAGAACATGGAAAAGGCAGAAAGAGGACAGTATTTTATTGGAATTCTGCTCTACTCTGATGCTGCTCGAGGGGATCTCTAATTGGATCAACAACTGTCTGATTCCCTTCAGCCAGCTTGACCTGTCTGCCCAGACTGAGGAGGCTGCGTCTTATGGGGAAGAGAAAGAATAAGAGTGCGAGAGAATAAGAGAGACATAGAAAGGCAGATGGAAACAGAAGGTGTTACAAAGGGAAAGCATTCTAGAGAGAGATAAAGGGAGGCTAGAAAAACATGTGACAGGTGGATAGGACAAGAAGGGTCACGGAGCAAAACTACAGCAGTGCCGCATACATGTCGCCATTGTCAGAGTCAAACAGACAACCTCAGAATGGCTGCCAACCAAGAAAGCAGGCGGCAACAGCTTTCCTACAGGGAGGGACTTGACAGATCCCAGTCGATAGCTCTCACAACTGCCATGCTAGCCTTGCATCCTTCAGCATGGAAATGAAGACAGTCTGCCAGCCGCTTTGCTGACAGGGCCGGCGCACATGGCTCAATGACACGGCCCAATAAATGGAGCGGGCGCTGAGAGGAAAGCATGGCAGAGAGCGACACAAAGAGGAAAGGGAGATAGATGGAAGGACAGATAGAGTGTCATAGACAGACAACAAGACAAGAGGGGATGATGACAGAAAGAGACAGAGGGGCGAGATTCACCGAGTTAAGAAGTGACAGGCACAGTCCAGTTTTCACTCTTCCAATCCATACTGTATAGCTCATCTCTCTGAGTGTATAGGGAGAAGGATGCCAACAACGGCTTGCTTCTCAACCTGCATCTACTGCACGTGCTCAATGGCTATTGATCAGCTCTTGCTTAGACTTCCATAGAGGGCTTCTGCAGCACGCCATGCAGTTCTGGTCTGAGATGATATTATGGATTACGGGAAGGGAAATGGAGGGAAGAGCCCTGGATGCGGGCGGTAGAAGCCTGATCGATGAGCTATTGCACACTTAACAAGAGTAATGTTATGTAGGGAGTCTCTGACATGCTAATCCATCTCTCACTCTCTTTGTCCATCTCCCTCAATCGCATTTCTCTCTGTCGTCGTTATCTCCTGTCTGCATCTCTCTCTCCCTTTCTTTTTCTCTGTCCTCCTCTCTTCTGTCCATCCATCCATCTATCCGCTGCAGAGCTCTGATTCCAGACCAAATTTAGACAAATAAACAAAGCTGATGGATGAGACGACCTCCGTGTAGGTCTGGCACTGAGTCAGTTTCTAACACAGCAGACAACTCGAATCGACTGAAACCATCTTGTGGTAATGGGAATACAAAATGCAGTTGCCAAGGAATATGCAGAAATCAATGTGAAATGATCTAACAGAAAGGTGAACAATATTCTGCTTAAACACTGAGGTGTAATTATTTTAGCGGCTGAAAATACGGGTTGAATATAATTGTACTGACACCGGATTAATCTGCTTTTACATTAAATTTGAGAGCAGCAAACGCAGCGCCGAGCCAAACAGGAGGTGGGTTTCCAGCTGCTGGCCGACTCCTGGGAGATGAGTTCTGATGTACCAGTGTAACGAGAACTTCATTTTAGCTTAATCAGCTAATTCCACTCGCTATTCCCGACACTGAGGTTGCCATGGTGAGTAAATAAATTACTAGAAACAACGGCGCAGACAGACGTTTGTGAGGGGAGTCGAAGTTACGTGCATGCGTGTGTGCCAGTTCTAATGAATGGCTCACAATTCTGCATCCATATATTGAAATAACATTTATACAGGCAGACAGTGCCCACTGCATTCATTCCAAACGCCATAGCTGAGTGTTGCTGGGTCCTGCCGTCAGCTCCAGCGTTTAAGTGGAGGTGGCAGATGTTTCTAATGTTAAAGCCACACATGCTGCTCTACGCTGCCAACATCTTTGTTTCTGCAGTAGGTCTCAATATCACTCCCAACTTTACACAGCTGGCCAGGGTGGCAATTACAGTAAAAGTGGTCACAAAATTGTGAGACTAGGGCATGAAACTGAAATTACTATTTGTAGAGTGGATTTGAAATAAGATCCTAGAAAATATGCACCAGGCAACTTGAGCCAGTACGTCAGATAAAGCTGGGAGTGAGAAAAAAAAACTGGTGTTAAAGATATTAATGATGTACTATTTTCCAAAATGCTACATCACTTGTTCCCCACAGAACTGATGAAGCAATGGGAGAACAGACCTGATTGTTTTTTCTTTTTTAATGATTTATGATACGCATGAGAATCTTCTTGGTCTAAACATGTTTTTTAGAGCTAAAATTTCCCTGAAAATTTTCCATTGGCCTGTATTGCCATCTACACTGAGTTTGTGTGAGTTGCCCAGCTTTGGAGACACTGGCTGTTGAGATATCTGCCTTCACTTAACTATAATGCATAGCACTCAAAACACTGATAAACAGGTGTAAGCAGTTTTTTTATAAGAACTTTAAGAAGTTTTTGCTAATCAAAACTATCATGCAGCGAGCTAAGATTACAGCTCAGCTGTTGAAGAATGTCATCAATGTTTACATCCTGTCACAGTGTCACTAGTATGAGCTCCAATTATGTGGGTCTAGAAACTGTTTGGCACCCATCTGGCAACCACTGGTGGGGAAGGAAAAATGTGTGTTCCCCAATTTGTGATCAGTTGCTGGCAGTTGCTGCGAAAGCCCCATTCACACAGACCGGTTAGAGACCACCTGGCTACCACTGACCGCTAGGATTAAGTGTCTATTCCGTGATACACTGGAGAGTGGTTGCAGGAGGTTGCTGGCAGTCGCGACATGAACTCGTTCGCAATGAAGTACACAATACTGCACAGAAAACCTTTTGCTTTGGTCACTAGCAGGTTGCATCGAAGATGCTGATGTGTGTGCAAACACTCAAACTACTCACCAAGCGGTAGTGAAACCATGAAAGAGTAATGCGAAGCGGAAATGGAGACCGTTTGCAATCAAATAAAAGTTGCATCTTTTGAAATGTGTTGGTGGTCTCAGTTTCTGGTTTGCGTTGTACGTTTCCAAGTTTCACTACAGCTCAGACAGTAAATGGCAAGTGTTTGCAGACAAGTTGGGGTCTTCCATGCAAACTATAGGTGACCAAAGCAATCAGAAAAAGTTTTGCTTCAGCATCCTCTCTGCAACCAGTTTCCCCTGGCATCAGCAACCACTTGCTAACCAGTCAGGGACCAGAGGCTGTCAGAAGTTCCTTCTCTTGCAGTAGCTGCTTTCTTTTCATTCTGCAGTGACATGGTTGGTGGTCGTAGTTCCGTAGAATTTTGTGGAAGAAACTGTTCACAGCAAGGTTTCTAAATTTCACTGAGTAAGTGGGTCATGATTTTCAGAACGACATCACCATTATTTATTGCTATAAATTATTTTTGGTGCTTTTAGCGCCACACGGCAATTACCGTTTAGTTTCATTATATTCAAGAGAAGGCAGACATTTCTAGAGCCGTTAACTTCAAAGCTGGGCAACACACATTCAAATATTCTAGATGGATCAACAGCACTACAGGCCTCAGGACAAATATGTACACTTGGTTTTAGGGTGAACTCTCCCTTTAAAGGTTATATGGTAATATCAGCATGAATGAATGTCTTTATTGTCATTGCATGGTCACATACAAAAAAAATTTCTGTCTCTCATAAAAGAAAAACTGTTGCCAATCACACACACACACACACACACACACACACACACACACACACACACACACACACACACACACACACACACAC